>VYYJ01000359.1:0-65673 GCA_021029165.1 Cyphoderus albinus | reverse complement strand
CTTCCATTTCGTCCATTGATTCCACCAAAAATTGGCGGGATAAAACATTTCTTCCAACACGGAATAAATGCCAGCTGTCCGGATGGGCGTACTCTGATTTTGAGTTATAAATACAATACGACCCAATTCTTCCCCCACTCTCTGCTTCGCTAGTATATTGTCCAGGAGTCATTCATTTCTAGTCCTAGATTTTCTGGAGCACCAGCTTTCTTCTCCATATTTGAATCAATTTACGTTGCTAAAAAGGGATCGTCCGCGAGAAATAATTTCTGCGTATAGATAAAACAAACGACCTGTGAGAAAAGGAATCTGCTAAACATCTCCGATACAACATAAGACAGCCAAATTGTACAAAGGGAAGAATTGCACACATTGTGAAATATTCTCTACCGGAGATTAGTTGGGAGATTATTAATTTTCTTGGAGGAAAGACGACGTCAGGGAAAATAAAGCATTCTGCAATTCACAAATTCTAAATGAATGGTAACTTCATGTGCAAAGAAGGATGTCGAATGTCGCTCCAAATTTTCTGCCAGAGGTAATAGTGAAAGAGTCTGCTTTCTATCTCTTGCGACAAAAAATGGATTACAAGAAAGGAAAAGTAATCTCGGCAGGGAATCGAACAAATGTTAGTTTTATTTTATCTCCCCTTTCTTCCACAACAGATGAGATACGTGCTAATTTTTCCCATAAAAATATCCAAGCCCAGGACCAGCCCATCTGAAGCTCCTTTCTCTTTTCCCGGTGGAAATTACTTAAAGAGATCACGAAGCGGGTGCAGTAAAAAATTAATCATCTCAGCCACCAGCGTCACGTTCAATTTTTACTACCTATTAACATTACAGCATCACTGCACAAATTTTATTAAATAGGAGTCAACGATTTTTAAAACCTATTCAGCATTCACTCCAGTTTAATAAAATTAATGTTAGCTATATAAATACCTAAGCAAAAAATATAATCTTTTAATTTTAGCTCTCCGCCCAACTTGGCGACTTGCATGAACATTTATGCACACACAGTAATTACGCTTTTATACGGTCTAACAGAGCCAAGGCCAATAATTTCCAGGTTCCTAGAATTGAATACAACAAATATGATGACGTTTGAGATAATTTCTTCCTGCCTTTTACATCCATGTAGGTCACGTTGGCTTCATTACGCCGAAACAAAAAGCTCTTGTAGCTCATTTTTGTCTCATGAAGACATCTTCCTTTTATCTGTCCTTCGAGTAATTATTACGAAAGACGTTTTCATTGATATTCTGAGGGTTCAGACATGTATTTTCTGCACACATGGGACAGGCGTGGCGTAACTGACACAAGCGGAAATAAATCTACATTTTTGTGCTCCACTTCACGAAAATGTCATATTGTATTTTTGTCATGTGATAATCTGCCAATAGCTCCTTAGGGTGAATACCGCAATACGTTTGGTAGAACAAAAGAAAAGATGCCTGTTGCTGAAAGAAAAAAGGATTTCTACGCAGTACAAATAATAACAACTTTACTTTTTTCTGAGAAAAGCAATAAAATGTGATGCCAATACAAGAAAGTGAACTCTACCCTTTCTCCGCACAGAATCTTTGTATCGGTGCAAAATTATTTACTTTCAGAAAAAAGAAAGCAACGCAAGAAAACAACGATTTTTTTGCTTTAGCTTCAGCATAGGAGAAGTCAATATGTCTCTGAAGTACGTAACCTAAATAGAAAAGGTGTTGTAAGACGATATTTGATCAAATTCTGTCACTTTCCTTTCACTTGGAGATTGGCGGAAAGTGTGAGTTATTTTATGTAGTGGTTGCAAAATAAACTACGTCAAAGAAGCAATAACATTTTCTCCTGTGTTTTTCATTGGCGTAAAGGAAAGTGTTCATCCTTGATTTTCAGGGTTATTATCGCCCAGGACAGATTAGGCATTACTTTAGTCTCGCAACCGTGAAAGCAAGTTTACTACACACTTTCACTAATGGCTCAAACAGATCAGTAATCGTAAGTGGAACCAGGGAAGGAGCAACAAGAGACATGGAATCAACCTGAGGATGTCCATGAGTGGCTAAATCAATATTATTTTCGTTCCAGAAGTGCAGAAACTAAGCTGACGCCGCATTTTCACAGAACACATTTAAAGTATCATATAGCAATAGGTATGTAGAGAAACGGTCACAAAAGAGAAGGAAATTTTTACATCTTTTTTTTTGCCAGATGTTCCACGGAGACGTTGAGCACCACTTGTGACAGTTGTGACTTATCTATGGTGGAATGAAGACCTGGGGGAAAACAGAAAATGGATTGCCTAAAAAGTAATAGGTTACTTGCATATGTCTGATACGTCAAAAGTGGCTTCATCTGCAATCTCTTTTTACCTCTTTCTCCAAAATGGTTTTTAATATCTGTGTGCAATTTGTAAACTGAATGTATCTATTTGCGTCCAGTAACTGGACTCCAGTTTGATCTGCTTTCTGGTCACAAAATGCCCGGGGACCATCCGTAAGTATTCGAGAAAGGACAAGGAGACGATGAAAAAATGTGTGATTAGAATTTGCAGTCCATTTTCAGACTTGGCAAGCATTTAATACGTAGACACACAGAAATTTGCACCATCCTGCCACTGAAATAGTACTGGATTATGTTACCACTTTGTTGCAATAGATCTACTCTCCCGACATTATTAGCTGTCGGCTACAATTTATTTTCTGTGCCAACCCACGAAGAACGTAACACGAGGAAGGAAGGTCGTGTCTTATGTCATAATTAATGGCCAACCATAAAGTTTGAAGTACATTATTAAAAGGCACGTTTTCAAACAAACAAGTAACTTTTAAAACTCAAGCTATTTCTTTCTAAAAGATTTCAAAATGGAAGCTTTTTAACCAGTTTCTTGTATGTGAAAGACTTTTTTCAAAGTATCACAGCAAAGTTAATAAAAAGGAGATCGATAAGCTCACTTGCATAAATTGGATTGATTCACTTCTCTTTTTATGATTCTACGATCGAAACTTTCGTTTTCCCAATGCTCTAGACTCACGGGTTGTGTTTATTCAAAACTTTCACAAAAAATTACATCACTTCCGAGATTTTCTTTAACGTGTGGGTCTGATTTCCCATTACGTTTTTTTGTCATTCGCCAGACGGCTTGAAATAATAAGAGGCATGTGGTTAGGTAAGACTAAATTATCATATCATTACAATTTCTAATCTTGCAGCTTCCCAGCTCCCGAGATAGACCATTTTCACATGAAAAATAATTTTTTGCAGGTAAGATGGATTTATAATATATGCGATCATTTTATTTATTATAAAGAAATTACTTTTCCAGGAAAACGGTAGAAGTGGCCCTTTTATAAAGCTTTTCTCGTTTTTGAAGTTTCTCAATGCTCATCACCTCTATTAACCCGTTGGTCAGAAAATATAGTGAATAAAATTGCTTAATTATACCAATAAGGTTATTTTGTATCCATCCCGGAGAGAGAAGTAGTATTTGCAGGAGGCAAACTTTTCTCTAGACATCTAGATATAAACTATTCTCAAAAAGAAAAGTTACGGCTTTTTCCCTTTTGATTTCGAGAATTACAGACTTGAGAGAAATACAAATAATAAGGACAACTAAAGGTCCATAAATAAACTATGTTCGAGGAAATGAAAATTACAGTTCCAAAAACACAAAGCAAATGTTTGATAGAAAGTAAAATGTTTAGTTTTTGAATTTGATAGCAATTATTAGCCTTCATTATTTTCTGCAACAGCTTTCCTTCATTTGCTCAAACTCAAAGAATTGATCCAAATATAGACCTATACTGCTTATACGAGTTTTTTCAATAAAAGTCATTGAACGAATTGAAAACAGCGATCGCTTAAGTTTTCATGCTACAGTATTAATCAAGACGGAGAGCAGGGAAATTGGAATTGGACAATGAATGACTGAAAAGCAAGTGATAATGAGATGTTCAAATTATTGCTTATGATTCATATAAAGCTTGATGTAGGTTTGAACAATGAGAAGATTGATTTCAATATCTCTCTTTTGATAGATCCCGTGAAAAAAGAATGAAACGACTTACATGAAGGGGCGAAGGAGATCGAGAGCCCATATACACGGGTGGCGGTGAATCTGGGGGCGACACTCCTGAGCTGAGTCCTTCAGGTGTGAAGGTGCGAATTGCTGGGGATGAACCGCGATGACCCTGAATTTGAAAAAATGCAGTTTTGTTTTATTATGTGAGTTAAGAACATGAGTTTAGTACTTTCACTTTCTCATTTCATATGCAATTGGTCAACAAATGTGAATGAAATGTGGGATTTTTAAACCCAAATATGCCTGCAGTAGAACTTGAAAAGTGAAAATTTCTATATAAAATGTAAACGTTGTGCTCACCTTTCTGATAAAATGTTCTATATTAGTATGTCCCTGGGAGGAAATTGACGGGGTCCGATTCAACCTTGCCCCAGGAATCGGAGGTCCTGTGGGGAGTGACCTTGACTGATGCGTCAGCATTTCTAAATATGTGACTGGTTCCGAGTCTTTCCTCCTCTTCAGGTATAACGGTTGTTGCGGCCCAATAATTACCCCGGTTGGGACCAGCGGTCGTCCTCCTACAGTATTAATCACTCCACCAACCACAATACCACCACCAACAACACCACCCGGGTTAGTCACAGGTGCTGGGAGCACTCCAGGGTAGGGATGATGAAAAGTATTCAATTGTGTGCTTGGAATCACCGGAGTTGTTGGAGCACAAGCTTTGTGTACTGCTGCTGTCGTCGTAGACGTTGTGATAAATGGAGGAGACGCAACAGATGAGAGCTCACCCGAGGAGATCTCGCGAACTTCTGGCAGACTAGTAAAGGATGAATCCAGAGGTTGAACAATTCTCTGCTCCTGGTCCACATTGAATTCCTGTTTTCGTTCCAGACACCCCAGAAAAACAAAATAAGAGCATGTAAAATATCCTTCTCTAGAGAATGTTCACTAGGGTAGGCTTCGTACAAGTGTGGCTCTGGCTTAGCAAAGAAGATAAATCTATTGCTAAATCTGCTTTTCACATCCACTCAATTCGGTTCACTTGTTTTTCTTCCTCAATGTTTTTAACTAGAAGCTTTTGTGCAATTTTTTACTTTCACCTTTGTTTCATTACGAAGCAGCATCACCTTGATGCGCATTATCGAACATGAATACAGATGTAATAAATGAGACTTTGCATCTCTGCCTTTGAACACATAGAAAAATGTGTAAACTTAATAAAAAACGCAAGCCTGTTTCAAGAACCAATAAAGTTGTCACACTTTTGAGCAAACTCATACGCATTATACATAATATTCATTCAACATTGGAGTCGACGGAACTATCCGTGTGCTGCTGTGTCAATGTCTCGTTTCCTTTCACCTTCTACTCTTAGTTTCGTTTCAGGCTGTTGTTGTGTATGTCGTCCTTTGTACTCCTTTCTGGAGAAAATAAGTGCTGTCAGAATGATAAAGCATGATAGAAAAAATCTATTCAAGGTTTCTGGTCTGGATGCTCTCTAGTCTCTAAAATATCCTTTTTGTCTCCATTCACAATTTCGCAGAAGTGAGAAAGGAGTGTAGAGAGAAAAGCCCCTTTAGTTGATGTGATTGCAGGGTAGGAAAAGCATCAAGAATTGACAAAGGGATTTTCCGCTGCCCTTCTCCAACATGCAACATGCCTGACCACAAAAACATAATGGAGTGTGTTATAACAAAGCTGCATTGAATTGAATCCGGCCACTCATTGTTCAGAGATGAGCAGCGTGACCACAACTTTCCCGCATCCAGGCTAATCAAATAACATAAAAGTTGACAATCCAATCCTACAGTACCACAGAGAAAGTGGTCCAGATGTCATTGGGAGATTTGTTTCTATAAAATTGTATCTTCTACTGGGTGGCTTTGGTTCATCATATGATACATTAAACATAAGTGAGAATATGTAGCAAAATATTACTGTGTCGATGTTGTGCCATCCCAATGTGTTAACAACATGGATAGAAAAAATGGGCAATGATGCCACAGAATGAACATTTTACCTTTCTATCGGGTAATGGAATTTTCGGCAGCAGAATAAATAGTACGCATGTACCATTCGTATAGCGTAGAGTGAGTGTAGTCACTGGAATCTATGGAGCAAAAAGTCGTTTTGGTGGTGAACCGTAAAATGGATTATCATCTGAATGACACTCCATTATTTTAAAACGAAAAGCAACCTGGGAGCTGGAAATTGAATTACAGATCTACTTTTCTCCTTCATACTTTTGTAATTAACAACCCAGGAAGTGATCACAAGCAATTCCTTGCCCCATTTTCAAAGCAGATGGTGCGAACAAAATACTTGTATTAATTACAAGCTTTAGTTGTGTAATAATATGGAATAACGTAATAAAAATGTACATGTGTTCCTACATGTAACGAAGTTATGTAAGCAGATCATTAAAATGGATTAGGGTAAAAGAGTACACGAGGAATATTAATTTTATATTCTGCTCTGGAGAGACTTAAAAGTGTGTACGACGGGATGTTCTTTTCTCCCTTGCTATCCTTTTTCACAATATGATATTTTCTCCTTCGTTTCCCTTCTTCTCGGATAAAGACTTTATAATTACGTATTTTGTTGCTGGACGTGAATAAAAGAGTGATTGCAGTGGGACCACCTATGTCGACGTGTCGTTCCTCCCACAGAAAGTGGAGAACCTTGTTTCAAAAGAGGGATCTCCAAAGGGACCCTCGTGTTTCATACTGATGTCTTTTTCGAGCTTCACAAAAGTAAACACAGGCTCAGTTCATTCAATCGCCACACAATCTCAACTTGTTTAATGAATTACTTCCTTAGCATACAAATTTTCCGTTTCTGATTCTGTTTACAACGAAGCTCTTCTACGACAATATTTTCCTATCTATTTTTGGTTGCACAAATGAAATAAACTGTTTGAAAAATGAGACAAATATGTGTTTCAGTGCCGTCTTTTGTTTCACAAAGAATAAGAATGTACCTAGTACAGAAGATACCATTCACTATACTATAATAAATTGTAAAGAATTTACGATCAAAGTGAATTATGCATCAAAGAATTTTGGGAATGCTTAGGTAGATTTTGTGTATCACGAATAGTCGCTAATATTATATACCTGGACCTGGACCTTTGATAATGCTTTAGATCTGACAAAAATATTTTAAATAATTGGCCTGTACTTCGGGTTCACTGATCAAACTAAAAAGACCACTATCACTTTCATCAGTACCTTTCTTGCCTTTAATGGTAGATTTTTTAAGTAGCAATAGGTTTGGTCAAGACGTTTGAGGCACAATGCCAATGCTGCTGTCACTCAAGCATTTATACATACATGATGAAAATCTTGTAGGTGGTTTAAAGAAGATTGTTCAAACATCTCACAAACTTTTTTATAACATTTATGTTTTTTGTAAGTATTTACTGTGTGATTGATTTTTCGTTAAAAACAGTAAATCATTTGTCACTTTTAAAATAAAATTTAGTTTTTATTGTCAAAATTAACAAGTTAAAAGAAGAAAAGTATCTTATTTCCAAAGTTGCTTTCCTTCTACTTATAATGGAGAAAAGTTATAAGATCCCAAGATCGGACAATAGGTTTTGCATAGTAAGACATTGTGTCAAACACAAAGAAATGTGATCACAATCACAATGCAACAAATAAAAACGCATGCAATGTAATTTCACTACTCGCCATGACTCAAACCCAACATGAGGTGTGTTTGGCATTGGCAAACAAAAGATGGTGAAAAGTAAGCAGGGTATTTCCTTGAAACTTGTCATAATGTTCTAAGATTACATCATTTTTGGATCAGAAAACTTCAAATGCATACACTGTTCCAAGTAACCACGTCTAACCTAAGGCTCAACTCGTGTCTTCAAATATGTTCGTGCAAAGGGATAAAAGATAAAGGGATACAATACAGGAAAAGCGGAAAGCAAGTTCAAAGACTTGACTGCAAAACTGAAAACATCTGGTTTATTTTCTTGGTATTTTTATCTTCCGTCACGCCACAATTTGTTGGAATAAGGAAGGATGAAAGTTGCCACCGTTCACCATTTCATTCATTACAAAAAGGGCCACGAAGAGGTCAACATTCTTGCATTAGAGAGGAAAGTACTTTCACGGAGTTTTAATAAAAATCAATTCCAGCTTTCTTGGGACACTTTCGTAAATGAAAGTACTTTAATGAGATTAAGCTTCAAATATTTGTTCTCCTTAGCCCCGGTCTTAGTAATTCACCAATCCAAAAGTGACCGTACGTAAACGATATTTTTTATTTTCATATTAATATGTACGCAGACACAGCTTTCTCTTAAGGATTATTTCATTAGCCTATTCTTAATAGAATATGCTTTGGTTCAGAATAGTAACATATTTTCGCGAGATTCAATTTTACTAAATTGTCTGTAACACACGGTGGGAAATTCTGCAGCATGTAATTACGCCTACGTGAACTAAAAAATAAAAGAGATTCCCTGCATGCAAACTTGTTATACGATCTATGTATTTACTTATATATTTCATGGCTTTTACTCCCAAGCTCACATAACATATCAATGTACATACTTAAACTTATTAATTACTGAATGTGGGGCATGAACGTGGGCAGATAGTTGCCCAACGGGCAGCATGATTAGTTATCTAATTGTAATTGTTATGTAAAATATGTTTACCACCCACAGTAATTATAGTAAGTTATAGCTACATCTTGGATTGTCAGAAAAAAATACTACAGATAAATACGCAAAATTATCTTTCACAGTCAAAACAGAATGAAAGATGAATCGTGTGTTGCTGCTAGCTGCTGGCAAGTGAAAGCTAAAGCAAAATATCAAGTAAACGAGTTATAATCTACTTAGAATGACTAACCAACTTTTGTTTACTTTGTATTTTCATATGGCCCATGGCTTTGCGTTGAGAATCTGCGTTGTGTTGCGTTGAATGAAATTAGAGCCTCTTGAAAGAGTATCAAGGCTCCGTTTCCTCATAAAGTAAATGAAATGTGAAATTGTGAAAATGATCATCGAGGAGGTTTCTCTTTCTATTTTGTTAAAAATCTAATTAGGAAATAGCGAAATAACAATACCCAACAACAAACGTGTAACAAAAGTAAGTGTTACTGCGGCGCCTTGTTGTTGTTATGTTTGGAAATTGAAATGAAGAGTGCAATTGAATTTTTGGTCAGGAAATTGAATCAACCCCTTTCGGAAAATGGGTTTTAAAAAACAATCAGCATATGTAGTCGCATGAGTTTCCGTTCGTTGATGGAGCAGTATTTTCCACGGGGCTTCCGTCGGGCTGGCAAACATGCACATGTAAAAGTTAATTCTTTTGGTTCTGGCACGATTTTATTAAAACGGTAAATGAATTATTACTTTGGTCTGGTGTTAATTTAAGCTTTCTTCGTCGTTCCTATTATTTAAAAAAAATCATCAAAACTTCATGTGTAACTTACCTAAAGACTTAATAAAAATAAGGGATGTAAGGGACTAAAACCACGTAGAGACATCCTGTCTTAATCGGGTTTGAAATGACTACGCTACTTATTTTGTGAAGGCCTACAATTCTATTTGGCAATTTTTCACCGTGCTCAGAATTGTCTGTTCATGTTGTTCTTTTCGGAAAAATACTGTGGGCAGAAATTTGGCAGCCGTCATAATAAGTGTCATCGGATACTCATTATAAATAGATGACTGCATATGGAGAATGTATTTTAAAACATTCCGGTGTTTTCCAAATGTAGACCAAAAAAATAAACAATGTCGTTGCAAAGATAAAATCAAAACTTTTTTTCCACTTTGCATTTTAAAGTGGACTTGGCGCGTTTATTTTTTGTCTGTCAAGATTGACAAAGTCGCAGACGAAGTAAACAATCATGATATTCATGATACATTCGTTACTGTTCTGTATTTTTTTTAGTAAGCAAAGGCAAAAACATGTTTTCTCATTCATAAATAATAAATGTTTCGTCCAATCTTTTTTACAAATAACTCCCATTTTCAATTTGGTGAGTGCCGATTCAGTATTTATGTTAGAGATGGATAGCATTCTGTTTTCTCTGTAAAATATCTATTTCTGTAAACTAGCAAATTTCGTTGACCTACCTGATCCTCATGAAATAATAGCTATAATTTGATATCCATTGCTGTTAATTTTGATTCAATTTGCATTACAGACCTACTAGTCTGTCCGTGATATTTTTGTGCGGCAATGCATAATTCAATCCAAATTTCAAAAGATTACACTTTTCTGGCTGCTTTAATTGACAAGTGTGGGCCAGAAATAATGTCAGGGATTTGCTTTTTATATAATTAAGCTTCTGTTTTCTAAGTCTCCCACCACCGATAGGAAACACCAATCCTATCTAGAAAAGTCGATTCGCATAATTCCACGATTCCAACAACGACTTTCATTGCCTTCCACTCTCACACTGTCTCGTGACAAACAAGTGAAAGCAACGCTGCGCTTTCACATTTCATTTCACTACTTCCACTTTCTTGCTCCACTCCAGAGATGGCTCACAGCATCATGCGAGCACTTATCGGTTGTTGCAGCGAAAGTATGTGGAAAATATCCACTGATCCCGTTTTATAAATGAACATTGCAGTCCATGTTGATAATATTAAACTCTAACTGTAAAAAACGGAATGTTTTTTGCTAATCACCCCACAAGGAAGGAAATAATTTGTTCGTAAGTTTAGATAGATAGTAGCGGCCGTTATTTAAAGATTGTGTAATTAATTATGAAGAATTTCATTCTGCATTTGGTAACGTGTGCAACGTCTTGGGGTAAATGTCATCAGTCACAATCTTTCATGTTTTACTACGAAATTTGCGCATGAATATTATCATTTACCGCGAGTAGCACTTTCATTATCCGACTATGTTTTAGCAACAAACAAGCAATTCCGATTATATGTACTGTCCCTTTTAGTTGAGTTCTGTGTTAATCATTAAAGTTCTGTGTTCTGTGTTAATCTGTTAATCATTATTTATTTTGGTAAGATAATGACGCTCTTGTCCATAATTAGATCCATTAATTGGATGATTGGAACTTTTAGTAATAACAAAAGACAAGGATTAAAATGTACACTGAAAAATAGCTAAAATGAGCACGCAAAATGCGTACAAGATTATTTTTACACGGATAATTAGGTGGGCGAATTTGTTTCCCAGTGGAATCATGAAAAACAAGAAAAAATTTCCGTTACATGAAGGTTACGTTACGTCAATGAATTTAGCAAGAAACAGAAAACTATAAAAACCGTTGCTGTCAGTACGAGATCATTTTTTATGTCGAAGATACTGATAAGATAAAAATACATTTCGTTGGTATTTGTTCCAGTTTGTTCTGTCATGTACGTAATTCTGGGGTTTCTGTCACGAATTCTAGATTGTTTTTGTTTTGAAAGTTGCCAGTATCTTGTCACCACGTTCGTCTTTCTCACGCCCCATTTGTTTATTTCGTTCGTCTTACCATTCAAACACAGCATTATACACAATATTTTGTTCTCATGTGCACCTAAATATTGTATTTTGTGGTTCCGCCTCCAATTGAAAGTGTCCAAAACATTTCCCTTACATATTTATAATGAAAACTTAGAAAAAAAAACACAAATCAATGTATTCGTAAACCTCCCACACATATCCCTCTAATACAAAATCTGTAATTACAACCAACCAAATCCGTTAGAAGACTTGTTTGTTAACGTTTCTTTCGAAACAAAACCTACGATGAGTTTGAGTATATTGCGTATTACCGATGGAAAAATGTCCACATCACGGAAATAACCTTCTTTCAATGCGTAAAAAGAAAATACTAATTCAAACAATAATAACAAATTTTGTACCAGCCTGCGTCGTATACATCTTTTTTCATTCATGTTTTGATTACAAATGCGTGTATTTGTATACAGCGACCGGAAATTGGAGACGGGTAAATCCCATATATATGTTATTTTCACTATGTATAAAGTTATTTCTCCAAAGGAAAAACATCCCACATGGATTTTTCAACAAGTTGTCAGATCTTTTTAGCAACAATCAAAATCAGCATTTTTCTTCCACATAACATTCCAATCAGTGCCTACTTATATTCATTTTTTTATGCGCCTTAAAAAATTTCCCCACAACTTTTCGACAATATGGAGCAGAGTCAAAGGCAATCTCATTTTTTGGCTTTAAGTTCCCCCGCTATCCAAAACAAAATGGATGAGTCGTCAAAGCACGAATCTAAAAATAATTCGGAATGACGCTTCTCTGCGAAAATTGACCACACGCGAAGAAATGAAAAAAGGAAGGAAGCTCTACAAGTCCTCACTGTTTTGACTGACCTGTTGTGGATAGGTGTACATGGGAGGACATGATTTGGTAGATGCACGGCTTCCCCTACTGTCCCACCGTTTGATGCGTCCGCTGCCTGCTTTCTGGTGTTGTGAACTAACGCTTCCTCTCGATCCTGTACTCTCTTTACTCAAAGAAGATCTTGCCGTTCCAGCTGCTCCACTTCCACTACTTCCAGCCAGTTGGGATGTAGATGGATAAAAGCGACCGTAACCCTCTGACTGCTCAGAAGCTCTTTTGCCACGTGTGAGACAAGATGTAGATGAGTAGGAAGAGCGATGCGGAGCTTCAAAGCGTTCCAGGTCTCCCCAATCTTTGTTCTTCCGGCGAACCACGTAATAGTGGTAGAGAAGAATGGTCATGGCCACAACCAAAGCCAGACCTTTTAAACCATTAATAACTTTGCATTATTTCATTGCAACTTTCATAAGTCATGTATGTTTAAATTTTATGTGTGAAAATGTTTATACCTGTGCCAACAGCAGCACCCAAAACAGCCGAAGTCACCATCTCAGTTTTTTAAATCCAAAATGTCAATTCAATCTGAAATAATAGAAATTACAAAATTAGGTTACAATCATCAGACATCAAAGCAAAAAGGCGTTCATAGCATGCATTAATGCAGAAGACTTCGTACATAATTTCAAAAAATATTCTTGACCATTCATAATATCAAACTGGGTCACGCACCGTTACACTATTATTTTTCATCGCGTAATAGGAGAGGTACTATAATTTTCGAAGAAAAAGGTCGATTTCGAAATATCTAAATTGATGTTGATGAGCTACGATCTACGTGTGTGCTAGTTGCATTAATGGACACGAACGCCGCCAGGAGCTTTTAAACTACACCGGTCGATGCCTTCAATACTTCAAGTGGTAATGGAATTTTGTTAGTCATTCGTCTGCTTGTTAGTTAACAGAAGTTATCGGCATAATGAAATAAAACACAAATTAAAGGTAATGTGGACATCAAAACAAGCAAGTCTAAATTTTTACAGCCATTTCATCATAAGTCTACAAAATTATGGTGGGCATGTTTTATTAGCGCTTTTTTGTTTTGGTGATTACATCATATCAAATAGGAAATACACAGGAGTATTTTTTATTGTTAGTTTCGTGTAAGACATGTAATTGAAACATTTTCGAAATCAGTGTCAAGCACTCATCAAACTAACAGTTTCTAACCTCTAGGAGTATCAATATACCGTCAAATAAATGAATTGTTTTGTCCACCTTTGTCGTAGAGGAAAGCAACAAGAATTGATACAGCTACTAGACGTTATATTATATGTAGCCAAAAAAACATTACGGTTGAAAAGCGTGAAGTCTTATGTGAAGTTTTCAAGCAAACATGGGGTGCCTCTAGAATCTTACAGCTTAGTGCATATGTTTTATGAAAAATCGGTTGCGCAATACTGCTAGCATCAAATATACATCTTGCACTTTTTGTATTTTTTGGCCATAAAGTCAAGAAAACATTTTAATACTTTACCACTGAAGCTTGCCTGCCTTCGCAAAATATAGTGATTTGATTTTAATATTTATTCCTTAATTCATTTCTATATGATTTGTAGTAGTAGCGCATAAATTTTTAAAAGACCGCCCATCCAATAATTGAAGTGGATTTGTCTTGTGATAACTAGAATGGCCTTTTACATTCTCTCTTAGTAATCATTGTCTGGACTATTTTAACCGTTTGAAATCCCAATCACGTATATGTTGATGACTAACTCTATTACAGGCTATAGCATAGATGCTTCTTGACATTAGTGAAACCAGTTTGGCACACTTATTTTTAAAAATTTAAAATAACAAATGTACCTGATTCACGTATAATGCCAATGCAGCAGTTTGACACTTTCGATCGCATAAAATTTGCCTGTATGATTCAATATATGTACCCTGAAGGAGTGACAAAGGGACAGGTTTCGATGTCGATGACGCAACAACAATCAACAATTCTAAAGTTCATGAACAACATTAACATCAAGGTCATAATCTAGGTGCTAGATACCCCAGCATGTAAAAAATTTTTTAAAGAAATTAAAAACAGTGAACATTTATTAGTGACATGCTGATTCGTATCAAGATACCGCTGTAACATTCCCCTTTTCTCTCTCCATTTCTAAAAACATTTTAGGGTCACAGTCATGGTGCTACGCTCCATTCATTTATCACTCACTCACTCTCATCAAAAATATTAATAGTTTTATTTAAAACATTGCCTTCGAGGTTCGAGCTCATTCATCTCACTCTTGAAGTTTACAATCGCAAATGATATAAAATCCATTCACTCTGTGTCCCCAAAACATATATATAGATAGATTGATAGATACACATTAAGTTTAAATAACTAAATTAGTACTTTTGTGAACTCAGTAACTTTTGTATAAGCAAAAAATTACAGTCACTTTGGTGGCATTCATTTTACACTCAAACGCGCCTTTTTACGCTTACCTAAATAAAAGAATATACCAAAATGTTTAGTATCAAGTGCTTTTGCTGCTGAAGCGTTTATTGTATCGGTGAAGCCAATGTCGTTAACTTTAAACGCTTACATCTTGCTCAAGTTCAAGTTACAGCATCTTCGCCTATTAAAGTGTAACCACTAAAGACATTAAACTTTATTTTAGTAGCAGTAAGTAACGCACAACATTTAAGCTCATTTCAAGTTACCTCTGTAATTTGGCATGTGTCTATTCTTATGTACAAAATTGCATGAAATTTGTTCTATTACTTTTAGATGCATTCACGTTACTCTCATTTTTGTTCACAAAACTGAATAAACACACTTACACAACCATCCTCAATTTATCCTTTTATCGCACAGTTATTTCCAAAAAGACTTAAGGGAGTTCTTCGGCAATTCTCTCGCCCTCAACCTTTGTTGAATCAAATACATTACATACATAGACTATGTTTTATGTTTCATATTAAATGACTTCAATATCCATTGTTCTGTATCTCTGAGGGCACTGTTGATGATTTATTTAATCGATTGATTACTATCTGCTAAGCTTAATCCAGTGCATTACCTTAAGATTTTATGGTGCGTAATATTTTATTGTTGTACTCTGTATAATTGGTCATTGGACTGGAGCCCTTTAGATATTTTTTTCCCTTTGTAAATGAATGATTAGAATCGACGAATCCTTTATTTACTACGTTATTTTTTGTGTACTGAATACTGAAGCACACAGGTCTGTGTACGGAAAAGGGGACAAAGGACATGCTTGATTTTTGTCACGCATGATAAATTGGTGTAGAATCAGCACTATTTACCTATTCTGCCCCTGCCCACTTTTGTTTGAAGTTAAAACACGTCCTAGATTAATCGTATCGTTGTATATAATTAAATTAATGCCAGACCGTTATTATTTTCTTTAATTTATGGGAACGTAAAAACAGCAGACTTTACAGTGTGTTTACATTGATGACCAGTGCGCATTATTTGGAGATGACCTCCATGTTTACCCAAGACTGATGAATTCAGTATGATTAAAACGGCAATTAAGAATGATTTAATTGCGGATAATAATGAAGCGATAATCTGAACAGAGATTTTGGTTTAGTTTTCTTATATTTCTTGTCCTTTACATATATGTATAAGGGTCTTTGTAGATGAACGATCAATTTAAATTGGACTTTGTGTATGTTATACACTTTCACACTTAATTGTTGAGTTTCGCAATTTACCACGTTTAATTATCTTTTATTTTGAGAATAAAATCTTCCAGACCTCCTTCCATATTAATAAATGACAGTTTTGAAATGCGTTAAATTAATGAGTCAAGTGCAAGTTCAAGCTACCCATTATAATAAAGTCAAATGACTCGTTACTTTTGCTACAGACCGCAACAACAGGCCAAGATAGTGAAAAATTATAATGGCCCATTTTCATTTTTTTTAACTAGTAAAACCATTACGAAGTACCTGACCAAACTCCCAAACAACTATATAGCAGACGATGAAAATGGTGATGATGCTTGTGCTCCATTTGCCTTAATTGAGATCGCCACTGATTCACTCGTCAAGAATGCTTTCAAAAATATTTTGAAGGCCACAATAAAATATTGATGGAATCTGCACACTCAAATGTCATTCTATGCCTAGGATTTCCATTAAAGTGCACGTGCGAGGTACGACATAAGGAAAGGAAATTAAAGTTTTTGCTTGGCTTGAACTAATCCCGATCATCATTAAACAGTCGATTTAAAAAAAAATTGTGCTTACTAATGCATCATGCATTACGTAGGGGCTTGATAAACTTGGCATTTGACAAGACTCGTCACATTTCCTATAATGAATAGTCACCTTGATATTTTTTAAATTATTTGATAGTTTACTCATATATGATAAGTATTGTTTATTTTTTAATTGCCAATGTTAATATGCTCATAGTTGTCCAAAGAAGTCCCACTGTCCACTAGTCATGTAGTAGACATTATATATGCGACTCATCACAAAATTAATGGCCGTTATTTATTATTTTTTGAAACATTGGGAAATAAAGCAAAAACGTGTCTGACACATCAACATGGCGTAGTATGAATGCCCTTCTTTTTGGTGTAGAATAATAATCTCAGAAAAGATGCGAAGGGGACTCCCTAGACTATCAATGTGCACATTTAGCGTGAACTTTAGTTGAGAAAATTCCCCATCTGAATAATATTTTGTTGGCACCAAATAACGTTACAAATTTTTATAACGGCATGCGCACCAAAAGCTATGATGGTGGTAGTCACCAATAATCTTTTGACTATTCGTTCAAGATAAGTGCAGCGAGCGCAGAATTTTTTTTTCGTTTGACTATTGGACTATGTATTCATTCATTAAAGGTATTTTGGTGCATTGTTGGACGCGCTACGCATTGTAGAGCTGTTCATAAATGACTGCTGTGCACCAATCCGCCATAATATTATATGGCTTCAGCCCGTTGGTGATTACGATAATTGCACAAGATGCTATCACGTCCATCTACAATATTATAACTCCTTATGAGCTTTTGGTTAGCCAAATCATAAAATGTGTTACTTGCGAACCAAAAAAGTCCTATATTTTTAGGGACGAATGCACAACAAATAGAAAAAATGAGTTTGATAAAGTGAAGCCTTATTAATGCCTTTATAAAATAATATGTCTGCTCAGTTCGAGATCTCCGTCCTCCAAGGTTAGTTCAATCAACGGAGGGTCTCTAAAAACAAAGATTAAAATCACCATTGGCTTCAGCATTCAACGTTCACTAATTGAGTGTAGAGAATTGATGGAGATACGTTTTTTTGTGTTTTCAGCCTTGTCTTGTGGTTTTCAGTTGTGATTGTGACCCCTTCTAAGTTCATGGTTCGGTAGGCCGAGATATCATTTGGGATCTCGGGATGATTGAACAGTTGAAGGAGCCTTACATAGTTAAATCTAGGTTTTATCATCATCATTATTATCATTTGGCGATTTTTTGTTCCATTTTTGTACATGTAATTTAATACACGGCCAAGAACAAAAGTTGATCTTTACAAAGTTTGCATGTACTATTAGCTACCTAATGTAGGTATGTGCGATGAAGTTAGAGTATGTCAAACATGTAAACAAAGTGGGACTAATATGAATTAGCTGCAATAATCAGTAGCATTTTTGTTACACTAATTGATATTTAATACTGCTTTTTAGGGCAGCAGTATTGTCAGAAAATATATTTCTTGGTACATGAGACTGATGCAGAATCAGTGTTGAAATATCAATGAGAGGAGGCAGTTGATGACAAAAGGAGGAAAAAAGTTATGTCCACTTTGTGGATTTTGTGGATGTTAATGGTGACTACCGTGAACATAAAATTGCAACAGTGATATGAATATCATTTTGATTTGTGGGAAGTGTCGGCTTAAAAAGTTATTCGGGGAAAACTTCACTGGAAACAATTCAATGGACACTGCGTAATTTTAATCAAGTGCCAGAGTTAAAAGCGTTTAGGTTAGAGGTATTTGTGTGAACGTTCCATGAATAATTTTGTCTGAGTCGAAATTAATAGACTTATTGAACTGCCAAAAGCATGCCCTGTGTGGAAGTATTTCGTGTAGACTCTCCTTCTGAAAGACTGGAGAAAGAGAAGTCCGGCTCCTTCGGCTTCTCCATTCCCCGATATTTGAGAAATGTTGGAGAATCACCAACACCGGATGAGTTCACTGTGTCAGGTATGCATTATTCGCCATAATTTTCAAGGCATTTTTGCAAACTGACGTGATCATTTCGGATTGTTACCGCATCATAAAAAATGGGCTCATTTTTAACATTGTCCCACAAGTTCGTAATCCTAATAGTCGTGTTCTAAGACAGTAAATGTTTCACTTATTATTTTTAGGAGATGTGCCTAACTGGATCCAGGGTTCAATCTATACCTCTGCTCCAGGTCTATTTGATCTGGATCAAGGGGGTGTCCTGAACTGGTTAGACGGTTACTCCGTGCTTTCAAGATTTGCCATCAATGGAAATCAAGTCAACCACGTTTCCCGCTATCTGCAGTCAGACGCGTACAAAAAAGCGGTTAAAGCCCAACGACCCATTTCCTGTGAATTTGGAACGCCTCCTGCAAATGACGCAAGACGTGGATTTTTCGCCAAAATTCTCCCCACTTTTGTAAGTCTTTTTTTCATGACCATAATTCCACCATGTCATTTTATCTTATCATTTTATCTTGTAATATTAAATCCTTATAATGACACCAGGGCCCTTTCGATCCCACGGACAATTGTATCGGCCATATCTTCAAGATTGGTGAAGAACTTTTCGTAGCGGGTGACACATGTTACTTTCATGAGCTAAATCCGAAGACACTCGAAACAGAAAAGAGTCACCATGCACTAAAAGCATTCTCCGCGAACTCGTTTTGCCCGCAACCACTAAAAGATGAAAATGGAGACATGTACATAATTAGCGGCTCCATGCATCCGACGTTCCGCTATACCATCCAGAAAATGGAAAGTGGTCACAGTGGGAAAAACTTGGAGAACCGATTTCGTAATCTTGTGTCAATTCCTAGCAGATGGATGTTCGGTGGATCGCCAATTCGCTCTTTTGGATTAACCAAGAACTACCTCGTATTTGTGGAGATGCCTGTGGTTCTGAATGTCATGAAACTTGCGGCAACTTATGTGAAAGGTTATGCGACAAAAGACTGGCTTGACTGGAGACCTCACGACGGCACCAAATTTTATTTGGTCAATAAAAACACGGGGAAAGTGGTCAAGACTGAAATTTTCGCGGAGCAAACGTTTGCCCTCAGCGCGGTTGTGAATGCTTATGAAGAATTGGATAATGTAAGTCGACAGTTTTATATATTAAACTGTAATCAACGTTTGTATAGTTGTAATGTGTATGTCTTTTTGTTTCAAGATTATACTGGACGTCATCAGCTTCCCCAACGTGGACACGAACAATGCTCTAAGTCTGAGCATTGTGAGGTCACCGGATCTTGGTAAAGGCATCGAAACTGGAACCCTGGTGCGATACGTGATTCCACTGGTGCAAGAAATTAAAAGCGACCCAGAGAACGGTCAGAATGGAATGCAACGCCTGGAACTGAGTAGAAACTTGCCCCGAAATTATTCACAAATACGAGCGATGAAGAAAGGAAGCAAGATTTTGTTATCACCTGAAGTAATAACTACTGAAGGTCCTGGTTTTGACTTTTGCGCAATTAATCCGAAATATGCAGGGAAAAAGTACAGGTTTACCTACGGCATTTCCAGTTACATTAGTCCATTTAGTGCCTATGCCCACAAAATGATTAAGGTGGACGTGGACACAAAAGAGACATGGGATTGGGAGTGTGGTCAACACCAGGTCCCACATGAGCCAGTATTTGTTCCTAATCCTCACGGAAAAGAAGAGGACGACGGAGTGTTGATTACAGTGATAAAGGATAAGTTTCAGGTGGAAAATTTCTTTGTTGTTGTCAACGCTCGAAACATGAAAGAAATCGGAAGAGCGAGGTTCACCAGTTCGGTGGGACCGTGGCTCCATGCTTCATTCATTCAATAATTTTTAATAATTTTTCTGATGTAATTAGTCAACAGTGACAGAATACGTGTGCATAAAAATATCTATATTTTTGGTTATATAATCTTGAACCTAATTTAGTATTTAAGTGGCTCGCGGTTATTGATGTGTCCCATTCACAACAATGATTAATGATAATCACATGGGATATCGCGCTTACCGATCAGCCACATTTTATTGCTCTTATTTGTCAGTTTTGACCAATTCTTTGCACTTCTTTCATTACATTGCACTATTTAAGAAGAGGAGACGCTCTACCGCATTTACAGCCACGTAGCCTTTTACTAATGGTTTACATTATACAATACAGAATTGATTTTTCTTTGGACGTTGAGTAGATTTAACATTATATTATGGCGTTTTTATAAATTATATGTTTGTAAGTGTATAGTAGCGTTACACACTTGTGTGCAAATAATGTACGAAAGTTATTTATTTTTTTGTTCTTGATGATAATAACGATAATGATGAGTGAACAGAGTAATTGGAAATTAGCAGACCAAAAAGACGTAATATAATACTATACATAAAAATCAATGCAAGCAAAATTGCATTCTATAGAGCCATACCTCTTTTGACGTAGTCACTGTGATTGGTAACTTTGAACTTTGGATGTGCAGCCAATATACTAACGCAAGGGAGTTCTCCACAAATTCATACTAGAAGTATTATTGTTTACTAGCGATTTTTTCTTAATATCAAACAACTACTAAGCGAATTTCTGCTAATTTTGTAATATTATGTTTTTACGATATGATATTATATGTATATGTATGCAAATGTATAATTTTATAATTTTGTAGACATTGTGCATTTTAGAAGATAAAGAGGCACATGTGGGGGGAGTGTATGTTCTCGGAATATTTCACTCGATAGTTTACAAAGATTGTGTTGTTGACGTCTTTGAGAAACTGGGATTTTTATGAAAACATTAAATCTGAAACATAAAATTGTCAAACATTTCTGTCTTACTTCACTTTATAATTCATATTCTGATTTAGTAATGATGCACATCGTCTCGCAGATAACAATTTTATTAGGTACAGTTGTGAAACACTCTCAATAAGGTACGTTATGAAGAATCGGGGACCGGATTGCCAAATAAAGGTTTAATCAAATTCGTGGTTTTGGAATTCATGCAAGCGACACCAAAAAGGAACTGCTTTGTTTCAGCGTGAGACACTTTGCTATCATTTTGAAACTTTTGTATGCTTCGCCGAGGTAAAGAAATAAGTTCCGGTTATAGGAAATTCGAAGTCCCTTTCTAAATGCAACAGTCAAAAGCCAAGAGCACTAGGGCAAGGACTATTAAAAGGACAAGATGATTTTACTCTATGGAAAGTGACAAGAGTCGAAATAGTACTTTATATTAAAAGGGAAGCCTGTATAAATTCGCAGCGTTTCCTCCTTCCGAAATAACAAAACACCTGCTCCAATTTCGAGTTCTTCAGAGCTAAATGAACGTAAATGTCAAACTGAAATTGAATCCATTTCTGATGTTTACTTTT
The DNA here is from genome assembly GCA_021029165.1 of Cyphoderus albinus. NCBI lineage: Eukaryota > Metazoa > Arthropoda > Collembola > Entomobryomorpha > Paronellidae > Cyphoderus > Cyphoderus albinus. Next base: position 43,748 of record VYYJ01000359.1, on the reverse strand, counting down.
CTCCTTTATTAGTAGAGTTCAGATCTTGAGGGGGTATGCGGTCCCCTTTTTGAGGGGTGAGAATGTGGAATGATGAATCTTAGTATCCACTAAATAGAGGACTTTTCTCTATTTGACTTTTCTCACTGAGAAGAAAAACAAACTTAATCCACCTACACATACTTCCCAAGCTCGAGAGCCTTTGGTGGGTGCAAAGCCAGCTACAATTTCTCTCAAGTGCGGACAATTAATTAGAGTTACTTCTTGAACTCCCTCCATTAAGTAGCAGACCTTTCGTAAAGTAAGTTCGTCTCTTAAGTGGTTTTAGTAGGAATGAGACAAATTCATCGTTGCGAGAACTGCGTTTGAGACTTGGGGAAAAGATCAACATAAGAGTTAAAAGCCTTTTTAGTTCAATTTTCACTACCACACCGTAGATATTCTTATTCCATTAATTTGATTGCACCTTTCGTATTTTCTTAGGTATATTCAAAGTGTTTTTGTAATGGCCTTTACAGCTAAGTGTGTTCCAATTTTTAAGACTTCAAAATATATCTATTATGCATAGATGCATTAGTGCTGTGACCATCTCATCAGGTTTATTTGTAGTAATAGCTCCTCTTTCGATTTATTCTTACTCTAAATTGCACATTAATACAAAAATTTGCATCAATTAACACACACATTAGATATTTGATAGTGTGTGGGATGCTGAGAGTTTTTACATCTTCCGTAAAAGGTATTTGTGATCAAAATATATAAACTGTCAAATATATTTTGTAACAGTTACTCTCTACGAGTACACAGAAAGTTATCACACCTTTAATAATTATCTTTAATATGACCCTTTTGGTTTTACAAATACCTCTTTATTTGCGAAACTCTGTCCCAAAAAGAAAATGTAGAAATAGAAGATAGACTTGAAGGAAACAAATTTTGTGTATGCATATGAGTCCCTCCGTTTTATTTCATGACGTGGAATGTTATTTTTATTTTTGCCCACAAAACATAAATACGCCCACTAACTCCTTGTGATAGAATGCGACGCGCAGCTCTCTGAATGGTGAGACAATATTGTCAACAACAGAAGGGGCCACTCAAGTTGACTGACAGATTTTGTTTTGTCATACCACTTTCCCGATTTCTTTTACTACTTCGTTTTACATAAACGTTGTCATCAATTTTATAGATTGTAGAAATATTTGCAATTCTATATCAAACATAATATTTTCAAAGTAGTATTTTTGCCAAACCCAACTTATTTTCAGTATTTTTTAACGCTTCAATAGCCAAATACTTGTCCATCCAAAAAAGATTGGCACTCCTCAAATCAAATCTTTTGTTAGCACAATTTTAATATAACAAACCGTAATTTCAAATTCATTTTTCTTCTCACACTATGTACTTTAACATTATTTTCACGTACTCGTCTATATTTGCATAAGTAAGTTTTCTTCAGAGTGAAAATGAATCTTTTAAACATCCAACCGCCGCAACAGTAAAAAATCCGTTTCTTTCGGTTGATCAATTATAAATTCTTAATACATAAAGAATGTGATATAGAAATTGTACGACTATAAAGTAGCCGATGAATCATGCACTAAATAAACAAATTAGTAACCGCGCAGTATTTAATGATGGTCGGTCAGTAGGTCGTTCGACAAACAGATAGAAGAAAAGCACAGTTGAAGAAGAAATAAACTTGGGAATGTCAAGAAGAATGAAGATAAATCTGGGTAAAATATTCCACTCACATGTTGATAAACGGCTAGGAGGAAAAAGATTTCCTTTGATTTCCTCTCTTTTTTCGCCACACTTTCTCTGACTTTATTTCGTATTCTGTCACCATCTTCTACTCAACATTGCAAACGAACGAAACGACAGCGACAGCGATCATCATTGCCATTCTTTTTTGCCACCAGCTGTTACAAAGGATTTAGAAAGAAAACGGGTAAAGCCTCGGAGAAAAGAAGTAGGTGAATACAACTCCGGATAAACTTCAGCCACATCAATTCAGCAACAGATTTTACTCGTGGCATACAAAAAGTGAGAATTTCTATTTGCCTCCATACGTTCTCCTCTCACGGTGGTCTATCAAAATAAATGTCGTTGTGTTACAAAATTCTTGTTACCATTATGTAATACATATGTATTTTCTGTCTTTCTCCTGTCGTTTCAGTATTTTTCCACGTCGTTGTCGAGAGTATTGACCGATTATATAACCCAATCACAGGAAAAAGGACAGCAGTCAAAAAACTTGACGCAAATGCTTCTGTAATGAACTTGCACTTTGCACTTGATTGAGTCGACTGTATTGGTAACTTTAAGTAAGAAAAATGATTTTTTTTTGGTGTAGTGGGTCTGTCTGATGTCTTGTTTTATTTGAAATGAGAGCTTCAGCTTCATCTAGCTTAAATAAGCTTCTTCATCTAGAATATTTAAATTTGAGATTTGCAGTTGGCTCAGGAATTGGGAATGGGAATGTACGTAAAAAAAATTAGTCTATTGGGAATGTAATATACTTTTGTAAAGATATTAAACGTAGAAGGTGAAACATTTAACCGAGAAAAACGAAGTTTTTCAAAATATATGACAGGTAATCCACTTTTCATTACTTATATTGATTCGGAATCTTCTAGGAGAGTTTATTTATAGTTTGAAATTGAAATATAAACCCCTCTTTGGAATAAAAATAAAATGCAATTACAAGAGTAAAAGGATTAGGTAACGGTAACACTTTAATGTCAAAATTGTGATGTCAGAAAACAATGGACGTGTCAATTTTAATAGATGACCATTTAAAATTAGAAACATTATCAGATTAGAAAAGATAAGCATTTTGAGGTTTTCGCTTGACGTCTTTAAATGTGTAAAGGCAGGAATGAATGTGGCAAGAAATAGCATTTGTATCATTTGTATGACAAATTTTCTAAGTATAAATCATGCTGTCACGGCTTATGGCTCACTTTCTGCAGACTAATTCTTGCTTTTCTTGAATCTATGTAAAAATTACTCCAGATGAGAAAAAACTTTCAAACTTACTCTCAACTTTATAAAACTTTGAAACGTTCTCCGTAAATGTTAAATGGTTTTTATCCCTAAATAGAAACACCGACTAAGAGTCAAGAACCAACGTCTATACGATTAGACAGTGACAGGCTTTTAACTTTTCATATTCTCTTTCAGTAATTCAGTCGGTGCAATGTTTTATTTCAAGGTTTTATATTTTATACGAAAGTTCCAAATGTATTTTAATATTTACATTTCAAAACCATAATATTTTAATTCTAAAATCTCTATTGAATATGATTAAAATTTGTGGGTTTTTGATGCGTCTAACAAACTGAACTGTTGTGGCTTACGTTTATTCTGGAATATGGGGATAGAGCATTGCATTTGAAAATATAAAAGATGTGTATTATTGTGCAATGACGACCTTTTCAAACGACGACGACTTAGCATTTATAGTAATTATAAAAACAACAAAGGTCGCTCACAGTTGGTGGTATTGTGGTAGTATGACATTTATTCGTTCAAATACTAGTACCATCAGTAGAATTAAAATTATTAAAGACACATCTCATTAATCAAAGTGTTGAAATGTGAAATACAGCACAATGTATTTTTTCAGTTTAATATCGCGTTTGATCCTTGAAGCATTGCAAAACTTATTACCCCTAATTCCCATTACACGTCTAATAATTTCAGTATAAGCGTGAGATACATTATGACAATTTTTCAAAACTTCTTTTACAGACAAGATGTTTAACCGATGCAAATTCTTTATTGTACTACCTATGAGAAAATAATAAATCCTACATCATACGAACTTTTGCTACAAAAGTGTTGGATCAGAAACGCCTATATCTTTCTACCACTACAACTCGCAATGGGAGAAATATATGACAGAAAAGGGGTTGAAGACATACTAATCTGATTAATTTTCCGGATTCTTCTAACTTCTTGCTGAACTGAATGAAATGATCATATTATGAAAATATCCCATCTCGTATCATTATGATTATCATCGTTATCCTTCGGATGATGCCATGAAGAATCAATAAAATTTCATTAACTTTATGACTGCTCTATGGAATACGCAGGACCACGACCATATTGCACTTAAAAATGGCTACTGACGTCATCGCGATGGTATGAAAAGTATCAAATACTTTGCCGTGAATGTTGTCCTCGCCGGTCTTTTACTCAAAAGCATCATAAATATCATATCAAGTTGATCTGATTTGATAAGTACAATGAGTGAAAGCCCTTTGTGTTTCATAGTTCATTTATGTGGTATTTTATTAACTTGTAACATTACTATGAAGTTGTAGTGTTCCGAGACTCGATAAAACCGATATGATATCATTAAATCGAAAGTTTTATTGAGTGTGCACCACCATTTACGGCTAAGATGCCTCCATTAGCACTTTATGTATTACACTATCACACCACATGTTTTCTAAATGTTCCCCGAAGTTTATAAAAGGAACACAAAGCAAAGAGAAAGTAAGCAAACACTTTAGGCACCAAAAATGTGTATTTAGTGATTAGATTATGGGATTTATTATCATTCAAGTATCATTTACTTCTATCCCTTGAAAATCTTAATTTACCTTCGTACTAGTAGAAAACCATTAAAGTGGCTCTTGTATTTATTGGGAAAAGTTTTCGGTTTTTTACATCATAATAGTGCCAACAAAGAAGGACTTAATTAAGAGGAAAAGTAAGTTGAAAGTGTAGACTATCTCTATTCCTTTTCTTTCAAAATCCGACATAACAAGTTTAAGTGTCATCATAAAGAGGAAAGTTTTCAATGGATGAACTTTTTAAAAGCGTTTCATTTTTGCTCTCCCCGTATAACATTTGTCTGAACATGTTTCTGCTTGAACTTCAGACAAGCATGAAACTATTGAGCCGCCGCTTTAAAGGAAATCGAACTCACGGGTTGACTCAAACAAAACAAGTACTTTCATTTTCACTTTAAGAGCACTTTTCCTACACAGAATTCTTACATCAGGATTGTTCCTGTTAAACCTTGTCCACCTCCATTTTCACAAGCATTATTCATGTCCATGAAACTTTTATCGTGCAAGTTGGACTGTGGGTAGGAAGTTCATACTAGGAACTATTTTAAAAACTATTTTTTGGTGTGGTGTGACAGGTTGGCAGGAACTCGTTAAACATGGTTAATAGAGCCCTTGCAGGTTTGGTTTGAGAGACTTTTTCCCTTTGAACTGAAGCAACATGTTATACGAAATACACCCAAAATATTTCCAAATGTCAAGTATGATCTAAATAAACCATGAATTTTGCGATGGCCGATCCCGGATTGTGTGGGCTTCATCCGGTATTCAGATTTCTTTCATCCCTCATTTTATCAGCAATGTTGTTTTATTCGACTCTACTCTAACAATAATGTCATGTAATTTACGAAATTGGTCAACGTCAAAGAACGACATGTATATTACTGCACACAGATATTTGTCAACTACATCACTCTGAAAAATCAATAGCATCATCTTTCATCTCCATATCAAGTTTTCAAATAGAGAAGGCTTAGAATGTGGATTTGGAATTTATTAAAAAATGTAATCCCATTCCATTACAAGTTAATGTAGCGTTTTTTAGGTTCTTTGTTTGTACTGAATAATCAGTAACAAAAATGTTAATATACTCTCCTTCATCATATCAAAGTAAAAAAAATATACAGTGGTTTGAATCTCCATCAAAAGTACACGCTTAATAAAAACAGCAGAAAACCAGTCGGGCTCCTCTTACAGAGATATAAATGAAAAAATTCCCAGACTTTTAATTTGCATGAAAAAAATAACAATTCAATAAGGAAAATTATTTTCGACATTATTTATCTGATTTTCAAAGACTAGAAATGAAACGAATAAATGATTAAATACCACACAAAAATATACGAATAAAATGGTGGAAATAAATAAGGAGCTGCTTCCTGTTTTCAAGTGTTGTTTGTTGCAGCCTTTCAGCAATCACATTCTCCTGAACGACGGTTATTTTTTCCACTGAATGAACATAAATCAACCATCAACCACATCAAAACAAATTCTTGGAAAGACGACGCACGCCTCACTAGACTATAAGAATCAGGCAATCTGCATTAAAAATGTGGTCACCCGACCATCAAATAAAAAGCCAAATGTGTGCAAAATGTTTACACGTTATAAGTGGAGGTTTGAGGACACCATGCGGGTATCAGTTAGACTCCGACAATTTTCTCCATGGGTGAACTACGTTTATCTCAATGGTTATGCCACCAGTAAGACAAACATATTTAGTATTGTATAACATGCGGGTTATTGTTCGTCGAAAAACTAACATGTGGAAAAATTTACACATGCATTATGCTGATCCGGCCTGTCTGCCACTTTGCCTTTAATCAAACTGCTGTCTAAAATTTTATTCGTTATCAGTGTAAAAATATAACCAGACTTACTTTGTCTAGAAACTATTTTTAGATTTTAAATAACCCGTCTGTAATTTCATGATATTTCTTCAAAATAATACAGGTCTCATTTTTATCACTCCTTTTTAAATCAATAATTGCAGTTTTATACTATTTTTGCAATAAAAGCTAAACTACGAAGCTCTAGGTTGACATAAGAGAAAGAGACGTTACTCTTAAAGTATTCAAAAACATGATACGATTCTCATACTACAGTATGTTATCATTTGAAATGGTTCATTTAAAAAACAAGCAATTTAAATTGTTGCCTTCGCCGAATAACATTTACCTGAATGCATACTTCTTGTAAATAATTAAAGGCTATGACAATGGCATACGTACCTCATTAATGGCAGACAACATCTCGAATAAACCATAAAAACGAGTTTACTAATTCTCCTTATGACTAGATATATACGTACATAGGGGAAGAGTATTCGTAAATATAGTTGCTCTGTAAGCCAGTTCTTAAACTTAGATTCTACTTGGAAAAATGCAGCAGAGAAATCTAAGGAAATCTCGTACTGTACGAGTTGTATAGTCAATTTCCCAATAAAGTTCTTTCACTATATGTACACCTAGACTTAATGATATATATTCTTCGTGTTAGAAAACACAGAAAACTATGCTTGGTAGACTACACTGATGTATAATCGGGCGAATGAGGCGATTTCCGCGAAACAGACTTTTCGTCTTTAGTTTTCCCCAATGATTATTTGTCCAAACTAAACGCTTTCTCAATCATTCATCAACTGCATTTATTTAGTGGAATTACAATACAGAAAAATAAAATTCAAATGTAAGTCTCATTTTTTGAAATCAGTCGACTTTCCTTCTTACTTAATTTCCCGGATTCTTTGTTACATGAAGGTTTCTCATCTACAACCTCGTTTGTTTAAATTGTCACAAAAAATTGGTATTCGCTTAATGATTATTTAGTTTTCTCTGACTGATTGCAAATTGAAACATCTATCCGCTGGCAGTTTTCACAGTTAGAAAAATTAAGCTATTTCTTTACACAAGGGATCACCATTTACTGCAAATGTAATTTGACGTGTTATCTGGATTTTTCCCACTAGGTAAATAGATATGACAGCAGAGAGACAGCGTTTTCTATTATCAAAGAATAAGAAAAGCAGTTTAAGAATTTTTATTCCTTGGATCTCTACTTCTTCAGTTCTTCAGCTCTGCATTTTATATGCATTAAAGGAACTACATAATCCGCTATAACAGAATGAATGGCAAATGAAGACTGGTGTGACACCATTTTAGTAATAAGTAACCAAAACCGGGAGAATACTACTGAAAGGAGAGTGAAAGAGTTTCTTCGTCAAATATACAGACTACTTGAGTAAACATGGTTAAGGTAAGTTTCTACTTTATTTCAAAACTTTCCACGCTTCTTCCAATTAATTTTATACTCTCATTTACTTGAGAACCCCCACTCCTAAATTTAAAAGCTATCATCCACCCTGACAATGGTACAAGTGGATCATAGTAACATGCACGGCAGTAATGCGTAAAATGAGTTGTGTTGTGGGTCACAGCAATAAAATACACTAGCACGAAATCATGCGACCCGGAAACACGATTTCGCTGTAGGCGTGTGCTGCTGCTTTCCAGAATAAAAGAAACTCCTGCAAGTGTAAGGGAAAGCAAGAAAATGAATTTGTAGTCCAGGCCCACGCAAAATACATGCTTACACTGAGCTACAGAGTATGGTTCTTGGACACTGGTCGTGCATAATATCGGGATCATCAACAAAGGTCAGGCAGGGGAAAACACATTACTCGCTGTCTCTTTATGAAAAAGAAACTTTTAGCACGAATTCCCTTCGGAAGATAAAATATATATCGTGTTCATGTCGAATGTTTCTCTGAAGTGACAGCATAATAGGTCAACCCAGTTGCGATTTGGACTTTCTTTACTCTCTGCAATTTTTGATGAAGTTCGTCCCAATTTTTTACCTTCATGATGTGATGAGGGTGGTAAAGCAGGATGCAGGATGCAGCTGCCAGAATACACTGCGTTTGTCCGTTTGAGAAAGTTGAACTAAACAAACTGTTTGGTTAATGGACTCAGATTGGACATTACACAGATTAATACCCCTTGGGAAAACATACCAGTATTTTATTAGCTCTGTCTGTCAGTTATATCAGGAAAACGTGTAAAACACACGCTTCAATTTGCACGTTTTGTACCGCCTAATTTTCTCTGTGTCACATTGGGTTTGGCTCCCACAGTTTTCATGAACACCAGACTTTGTTGAGTAGAATATTACATTCTAGTGAGGCAACTGAAGTCAACGACTAGATAAAATGGGTAGTGCCAAGTATTTTCAAAAGGAGGACATTCGAACACTTTATCACATACAGTTTACTGTAAGTAAGTCATACGTCATACAACTTTTACGACCCGGAAAACATCACATGGCCATTCAGTGATGAGATACACCAAATTCTACTTTAGCTTTCTCTTTAGAGAACAGTTTTAATAAATATTTTGGTAGTTTGAATTGTTGATTAGCGTCGCGGTATGTTAAACTTTCTTCAGCTTACTCTTCTTACCAGAAATCAAAATTAGTTGCCCACTATTGTATGGTCGCAGCGTTTCAATGCAGTAAGATAATAATTAAAGCAAAAGCAGTTAAGTTGAAATAAGGTTGCTTCTTACTTTACGGTCAGAATCAATTTCGTTTATAAATAATTACTTTGTTCACTTTTGTCAACTTAACCGGGTTACGAATACGATGACGTTTAATGACAAGCAAAAAATGGGCCAGGATTCTTCAAACACGTCAGTTGCAAAACTTTCATTTTTACTAAAGCTAAGTATAAGAAAAATCAATTTATTCTCTTGCATTATACGTGTCTAATTTGACTTTGGAGTTGCAATCGACAACCATTCTGTTTTGTTATATATATGTGGTAAAGATTATGTTTTAAAGGCCGAAACAGACATAAAAGCACTATAAACCAAAAATTCGAATTCGCGGAAGCATGCCAGGCTTAAGGATTTGCTTACCTTTGAAATGGTCGTGGATAAACAGTCAATCAAGAATTTCATTAAAATTGTAGTAAGCTGCGTAGTCTTCAGGGGTTGATTTTTTCCTTGCTAGAAGTTAGCACAATGTGAAAGAAAACTAATTTCTTCGAAAATGATGCTTGATGATACTTTTAGATAAACAGTAAATAAAAGTTGAATCGGCTTTGAAATCCAAATTTTACCTCGAGTCTTCTGTCTTCGAATTATCTTCAAAATAGATCCCGTGTTTAAATCTTTGTTCTGAATAGTTTTATCTGCAAAGAAAATGAATTACATTATGTTAGCTGGAAGAAAATTCTCAAATGTAAACCATCCGTTCTTTCTTAAGTTTGGAGAGCAACTGAATCAGAAACAATTAGAGCTGATACTTTTTCCTCTCCAACAAAAATATACCGTGTGGCTTCCGTATAATTACTCCGTTGTTAACTTTCTGTAAAACTTTGCTGATTGTATGTGCAATTATCAGCACAAACTTTCTACGTATTGGAAAACCATAATAAAGCATTTAATAAATATTAATTAATTTTTACCTAGTTATTATATACCGAAATCACAGTAATTCAAAATAAATCAAGTTTCCGTGAACATGTGTGAACTTAAATTAATTGGCGGTTTGTCAACAGATGATTGTAAGGTGTTAGGTAAAATAAGTAATTCTTTTATAATTCATTAGTGCGGGTTTTTCAGTCGAGACCAAATGAACTTTCAAATTTTCCAAACAACATAGTCATTTTCCACGCTCCAGGCACAACTGTGCGGAAACAGAATTTGATTGGAGCTGTCTTCATCTTTTTTCCTTTTGTGTTGTTTCAGTCTTTGAAATTACTAAAAACTAAAGCAGTATACTGACACTATGGAGAAAGGAATCTGGAACAAAAATCATATTGCAGATGCCACTTATTATCAGGAAACTCCCATCATCAAGGAACCTGTACCATATGAACTGTGTTAATTCTGGTTCTGTTATCACAGCTCAGCTATAATTAAGCATAAAAAAGGTAGCGATATCAGGCAATCGTTTCATAAAAAGTGGGACAGAAAAAATTGCGAGTTCAAAGAAATCAGAACTCTATTCAATATGGGAAACCAAAAAATCAAATTAATAGATAAAACGAAACTGCAAATACTCGCTTTATATAAAAAATATTCTATTACAAAAATGGAGCAGCATGATATTTCATCTTCATCTGTAACGTGTACGCTGAACATTAACTTAAAAATATTTATTTCAATTAAGTCTTTTTTTGTAAACTGCATTATAGCAATGTAAATGGTCATTGAACTGCGAGATAAAGCGTGACGTGTGGCGAATGGTAAAATAAAGAGAAAAACACTTTTTCTATCATAATAAATATTCAGATATTTTGTATTGGAAATAAACCGTGGAAAATCGTAATTACGCAAATCTAAATTCTGGCAGAAATATACTAGTAGAAACATGTTTACTTCTCCGCACTGTCGAATGTCAAACCAATTTAAATCTGATTTACTTTTTAAACTCTTAACGTAAAAATAGATCTGACTATGAGACACTGATTTATTTTCAAATTGAAATGTTTGGTTAATTAGAACTTTTAAATGTCTTTCAAATTAAGACCGAATAATAGATAATATAAAGTTCCTAACGTAAACTTTCATTCTGCTAATTAAATATTTTGATTTGATTTGAGAACAAAAATACGAAATAATTAGACTGTTAAGAATAAAGGAAGAGAATGTTTTAAAATTGAAGATTCCAATTTTTTAATTGTGTTTTCCATTTTGGAAGAAAATTGAAATACCGTTCTTAAATGTCAGACCATCGAATCGTGGAAAGATAGAATGTAGGAGAAACTGAAATTGCAGTTTCCTGTCGTATCATTTTTAAACATTGCATTGCCTTTTTCGTCTGGCTCAAGTGGCTCGATTATATTAGATAAAATCTCATGTGAGCGATTTTCTTTAACAACGTTCGCTTAAGTGACGCAGGCTAATAAAATGGCATGGCCAAGCGACAGGATAATAAAATCACAAAAGAATCTTTCAATTACAACCACAAGAAATAAGCTTATTCTGACTTGCTTAGTTTTAATTAAGGTTTTGGTGAAATCTTCCTTCTATTGAGATAGAAAATATGCATTGAATGAGATTGGAGATGAATTGCAGAGAAAAATGAACAAGGTGAATCAAAAGAGCATTATTTTTAATAAAAGAAAATATTGCGTTGTGGCTTTTGTTAGATTGAATTTACTGGTAGACGAGGACACGAGGACAGAACGGGAAAAATTGGATATATGGTACAAAAATAACCTGGTAAGAGAAGAGTCAATGCTTTTCAAACCCTATTCAATAAATTAGATCTCATAACATATTATGTCACTGAAGTCTGGGTTCATAAGAAGCTTCGACGTTGTGAAAAGAGAGGTGCAAGGAAGCGAAGAAGATTTTTGACGTAATATTCTTCAAAGGCTGTGTACCGCTAACTAATGCTAGCCGACCCTGTGAGCAATAATATTTGAAAAGACACATCGGTACTATCAGTGGATGTAGTGTATAGTACTTTCATTTCCTGCCTCCCTCTTGTTTACAATTGACATATGGCATTTTACTTTTATTTCAGGTGGCGTTTCAGGTGGATAATAGAATTAGCATTACAACATGGAAAACCTGTCATGGTGGCATCTCGGCGTGTTTCCAGCAGAACAGACGAATACTAGTAATTAAATACACAGGTGCAGCCTAGACTGACAAATTCAAAGAGTGGGTTAATTCAAATGTTACCTACATTAGCTAGAGAGGTAATAAGGGAGTAGCGTAGACAAATTGTAATATGTAATATATTTGGGTGGAATATATACATATGTGTGAACCGGAGAGTTATGTATTATTTCAAGACGACGGAAATCATTTTGTGAGACCAAATAAGAAAGCTTTGTGTATGTGGTCATACTGAAGTATGTAAACATTCATTCAACTAATGTTATATGCATCTCTTCTTTAGCGTGAGAAATAACGTTCTTTATATCAATAGTGGCAACAGCATAATATATCACAGAATAATGTACGGATTGACACATGCTTGTCTATCTTGTCTCTTATCTTTTCCGCTTCCATTCGTCTCCTCCTCGAAATAAAATGTCATACGCTCTCTTTCACTTCATACACTGCAGCTTCCTAAAGCACCCAAAACTCCACTTTCACCGCCTCCAAATTACTCATGCAGTGAACCACATTGATGTTGTACAATAAACACTCTCTCACCATTTTACCATGCCTTTCCTTTAGATAATTCAATTAAATCAAAAGGTACAGCGAATTCCATCCTTTGTCAAATTGCGTGGGTGTGTGTCTGACTACCCACCGTTGGCTTTGACATGTGTATCTTATCGATTTAAGAGGTAGATCTTACGTAAACCGAATTTTTAAAGAGAGAAAAAATAAATAGTTGCAAAATCATGATTTTGAATAAGTGCCCAATCTGCATTCATGAAAAATACATTATATTAAAAAATGTAATGCTCCTCGGAACTTCCAGAACAATGGAAGCTGAGTAACATATTATTTATACTTTCGCCCAAAAAAGGTACAGCGGGCCAAGAAAAAGAAATTCGTCATGATTCTGCTGCCATTATTAGACACTTCATTAGAAACTGTGAAAGACGACATCACTGTTTTTTGTTTTTTTGTTCTTTATTTTAGCTTTTTAACTTATGATTTATATGAATGTGCTTGGCTCCACCAACTTCTTTCTAGGCTGATGGAAAAGAGTTGTATTTTAGTATTTTGAATCCATATGTTATGGCTCGGGGTATGAGTACTTGATCAAGTTTTTTGGCTTCGACATCTTTTGCTCTAGCATTTGACCCATCACATGACATGTGTTCAATCAACTTATTATCTTTGTACGGAACAAAAAGCGCTCTATAATAGAGCCTCTTTGATAATGAGATAAGTTTTCAGACTGGTGATGTCACAACTGTTTTCGAAACACAGGAACAAGTTCGACTAGTGACATATGCGTTAGCATTTCTCAATAAGTTAACATTTCTCTTTCGGTCACATTTGTTCAAAGGTTTCATTTTGCTTCTTGTGGCTTTCCCTTCGTGTGGTTATTTCCTGTTCATTCAACTCTCCCCACAATAATGTAAAAATGTTTGAATTCCATTAGGGAAATGTTGTAAAATAAATTAAATGCACCATTCTAGAAGTTGTTTTAACCTCCAACAAAATATGCCATTACAATATAATGAACTTGTAGCATTATTGCCGAAACTTTGTTCCATTGAACTTGCACTTGATGGGAATTTGAGTGGCAAGCTGTCGTGCAAAAAAAAACAAGACATTAAAGAAAGATAAAAGTCTTTCTTTATAATATCTTCGGGACATCCCTTATCACGAAGTGATAAGTTCGATAAAGTCTAGTAAAATGAACAGAACTTTTCAGTGATAGAAATTAAACACTAGCAATTTTTAATCAAGTGAAAGTATCTTAGAAAGAATATATGTATGATTTGCAAGGTCTATCGAAGGAAATCTAGTGTCAACGACCAACAGTTTTTCTTGGGGCAAATGGATTGGATGACGTCACTGTTATTTTATTTCAAAAGTTGGTGCTTCTAAGAAAACCAATTTGTTTAAATGTTAAACCTAACAAATTGCTCACTGAAAGATGGACAGTGGCCTTGCTTTACTAAAGATATAATATCCGAAAATATTTAGCTACAACAACATCTGAATCGAACAAACATTGAGCGATTTAATTATTCATCATCTTCCAATGGCAGTTTCGATTGAAAAGATTAACATAAAGTACTTAGCATCGTTGTGCTTGTGCTTTTTATAGGTGTTTACGTTGGCAGCTCATTCACGTTAAAGTGATTATTATCGTCGAAGAGGCACAATCTATTTTTGACTCCTGTTTTAGACGCATATTTGTGCACTTAGACATATATGTTTTTTACTTGTGCGGTCTTTCTTTTGTACGACTGTTGACCTCAAATGAAAAACAAGCAGCAACCATCACGTGGAAGTGAAAGTACATTTTCATGTCTTCATTTAAATTTAAAAACAGAATCGAAATTACTTTGCAATTGCGTAATAATTTTAGCTCCGTGTTTTCCTTCGCCCAACTGATTTTTATTTTTTATATGCTAATTCAATTGATTTGTAAATTCATGTAGTGTTCCAATCCTAATACAAAACGTAATGCCAGCACTTGCAATATTTCAGTCCCCACTGGGGACTCCCCAGTACCACCACTAACATTCCATTTTATTTGTAACGCTTTGGAGGTCTTACTGTAAAAAGATCCACGGACCAGTAGTAGTGGCAAGAGAGGCATTTATATTTTATATAATCGTTTTGAATTTTCCTGTTGTTCTCTCCTGAAGCTATGTTTACGGCAACTTCAATTTAATAATGCACACGATTTTTTCCAGAGAAGAAGGAGAACAGTCTCCCGGCATGCTTCCCAAGAAAATCTTTTTACAGAAGCGTTCTTCATCGTAGAATCCAAATAATACATATGTACGACTTCTTTTTTAAAGGTTGTTTGGCATGTATGGCAGAGCACAAATTCGATGTGGGCGGAAGAAAGGATGGAAAACAACGGATGGATGCGTTTTGGAACACGCATGCTTCTTACACCGGGTTGTGTAATGCTAAGACGATTTTATTTTGATTGTTTTGGAATCCGAAAACGAGGGCGACAGCAGCGGTATTGGATAGCTGCAACATTGATTCATGCATTAAATTGAGATGTAAATAGGAAGAATCGTACATGAAAACCATAATAATGTGCCACCTTTGCCAGGAGGCAAACGTTCAAGCAATCAGACTTCACAGAAACTGATATAAACCTTTAATCAAGGAACGTAGAGTTTAAATATCTAATTATTTTTAGGTATATCAGGTAGCCCAGTAACCTCTGCATTCATGCGAACTGTCCAAATTTCAAAAGCCTTAAAAATGTTTCCATAACTATTATCATAATAAAGTCCATATTAACAAAAAGCTTGAAATTGTTGTCAAGCCATTTTGCCTTTAATAGTAAAGGTAGTCTTTTTGTGTTTGAAAAGTAAGACCTTCTAAAATAAGAAGTCTAAATTTGGAATTTGAGTAGTCCTTTTTTCCTGAACAGTAATAGGTCATATGCCAGCAAATGCAACGTTTACTAGAGTTGTTCGCATTTCGTTTTACGGAAACTTTGTCTTTATACTGCTGCACTTAGGATCAGTGCCTTTCATTTTCAGTATTTACTGATGGTAGTCTTTAATTCATTACACAAGCGTCACTTTTTGTTTTGAACAAAATATGAAAGGAATGGTGTCTCTTTTTGCCAGTTTCTTCAAGGTCAACTCAATGATCCAGTAACTGAATTCCAGTTGAATGAACACGACAAACCAAATCCTAAAGGGAAAAAATACTTGGGTGTTTTCTGTACACTGTACAGTACACCTTCTCCAATGTCGGTAGTTTTTCATTGGAAAGCGTGTTCTTCACGTATTTACAAGGCCAGATGGTGTTACGTTTCCATCAAATTCCATGTTATCAACACATGCAACACTGTTTTTGTACAGGAAAAGCTTTAGGTTTACACTCATTCTTTTATATTTTACTGTTTCAGAGCTTCTCCATTTTACAGTTCACGCAAACTAATAACAATAAGAAAAAATACATATTGACCAGTGAAGTGAAAAATTCTACTACGAGAAGGAAATACAAATCTACTTTTGAAAATAAAATCTCGATGAAAGAAATATTTAAATTTTATCATAGATTTACTTTTATCCTTTACTTTCCTTTGCTAAAATGTGTCAATGGAACTGTGACATGACTGTGCACAAATTTACAAACTGAAGGTTGGAACGCAATCCAGAAGTAGTAAAGTAATCCAATTGTGAAATTGTGACTTTTTATAAATAATTGTTTTAAAATCCTTTGACATTTCTACTAGAGATTGATATGAACATGAACAGACGGAGAATATTGTATACAAGTAATAGTGAAAGTCATTTTTCCCTGTAATAAAAGTAAAAAATCTACGGGTAGTGAAATTATACTAATGAAGTCAGACTAAATTTGATCTACATAACACATAACACATAGTGGAACTGTATTAAATTCGAGGTGACCTTTGGCATCAAAACATATGTAGTATACTTGAGCACTTTTATTTGATGATTTTATTGACCTTCAGGAATATTTACAACTATAATACAACCATCTTTAGACCTAACCAACGATAAAAAGGTCAAATCAATTTACACGAGCGCGAGCGGCGCATGAAATGTGTGAATAATTATTGAAAATGTTTTTGTTTTGTGTTTATTGTATCGGAAACTTTAGTAGCATATGTCGCAGTCAATGATAAATGAACAACCTTGTCTGAATTGCGTAGAAAAATATTGTTTTGTTTTGATTTTCTCCGATTCATTTGGCTGTGAAATAAGAAAATCTTTTTATAAGTGATTTATTTCCTTCTGACATCTGCATGAAAGTAAACATGGGCATATAATCTGCTTTCTAATGTACCGTGTGCATTACTGAGTAGCGTCATCATTTATTTTTATGACACAGATTTCACTACATTCGTCTAGAATCTTGTTTTATCTTCAATTCAGCGAAATGGGATTTGTGTAGCACCAAGAGCCTTCCAAGATGTTCCAAGAGCTTTAATATACACATACATACTAAAATTTTCGTGAAAATCCTTCATTGGGAAGATCACATCTCCCGGCACCATAATTCGAAGAAAGTGGTTCAGTTAATGATGATAATATGATGATTCTTGATGTAATATCCATTACTGCGTATGTAGTTTTACTCCCTTGTTAATACCTTTGTTCTTGATCCACTGTGTTAATGCTCAATTGCTAGTACAGCACTAAAACTTAAGTTGGTTAATTAATTGTAGTGTAATATAAGATACATTCATTAGAATCCCCAAATTCATTGAAACATACATTTATGATTCAATTGCAGAATGAACCTAGGTGGTTTTGGTATTTCAATAAAATATTTGAGATTCCGCTTTTGAAACCATTTCAACACAGAACTGGATTTTATAAACGTTTATTTTATTCCTTTCTCTGTATTCTGTGTTAAGCTATCATTATGAACTATTACGCTTAATTAATTTGGAAAATCCAACGAGATCATGGTTGACCCTGACCCGTAAGTTTTAAAATGAATAATTTTAACGAAACTCATTATTAACCTTACACTTAGAAAGTTCTATTCAAATGGCAAAAACACTTTCTATTTATTCACTGCCTAACCATGAAACTACTCATGCAGAGAAATTATAAATGTGTTTAGGATTGATGTTTGCTTTATTTCATAGTTTCAATGTAAAAATAATCAAAACTGTAAAAACGGTAAAAACTGCCAGTATGGTTGTTGCACCATGATGAATGTGAATGAATGCGCATTAAAGCAACATCAATTTTATCACATAAGCTATATTTGTGTCTGGCACGTTGGAGCTAGAGGATATTCAAATAGACTTGAATTCAATCCAGAGAAACAAACTATAGAAAAATGGCAATGAACAAAAAAAAAAGCTGGAAAATTATATTTTTCTCTTTACTCACCATGCACTAACTTTGGCGAATCTTTGCCATTTTGGGTGAATGAGGGTTTGTTTTAAAGCTGGAAGTCTCATCTCAAAAATGAGGTTCCAGACATGAATATGCCTATTCATATGTGATAATGGTGACGAATTGAAAAAAATACCCTTTATATTGGAGGACTGCTTTAATTTCAAGTATTTAAAAAAAATTTAACATGAAATTAAATGGGGAAATTATTGCTACCTTATAATCTAGAGAACCACCGTCTATAAATTTTGTCACTATCACTAACATTGTACTATCATCAGTGGCATGCAAATAATCGCCGCAAAGTTCCTCAAAAGTTTTCAAAACAGTCTAGTCAAAAGGTGGCAATGATTAACAAAATGTTTTCTCAGACGATGCAATTATAAAATGCAAATAGTTGAGGTACTCATCTTAGCTTAGAGGCTCTAAAGTAATGTAATTGGTTTTCGCCTTCTAAACCTCTACTGATTCCTGCGTTTTTTCACTTCACCCATCAAAAACAAAACCAGTTCTCATTTCTTTACTGTCAAAGAAGTTTAAAGCATTTCCCCTCTTGTCTACACCAAAGCCACAGTAAGCAAAAGAAAGGTATTTATTTAGTCAGGATAAACTTGGATTGAAATATAATTTGCGAATTTAGTTGAACAGGGCGGTCTTTGTGATTGATATATCTCCTGTTGCATTTTGTAAAAGTGTAATGTGCTGTGGTTGTTTTCACGCACAGAAGAGATCTTTTCAGTTCAGAATTATATTAGATGAAAAGTTTATGGACTCCATAATTCAGCGCCACCCAACTGCTTATAGTAAAAAAAGTTGAAACAAGTTTTACTTTAACTTCTTCTGGTTTCCCAACTTTCACTCACTCTTGATAGTATTCTATATACCTTGCTCTTGACGGTGTGTGGGCCACAATGAACAGTCTAGGACGACAACTTTTAAAATACCGGGCAACTGAACTAAACATTTGCACTTTAATTTGGTTCAGTGTCTCATATGGAAAGGGTTTTGTTTGCATTCATATTTCTGTGCACTTTGCATCCACACACTTGACCATCAACACTTAAAGCAGTGAAGCAAGAGAAAGTCGTGTGCACCGAAACCGAGGCATAAGAGGGGGTGAAGAGGGTTTGCTCGCTGTCGCATTAATACCTTTGCTATTAAAAACAAATTCGTAAAAATTGTATGTAATAGTATGTAATGTATATCTATAATCACATTTTGACTTTATAAGTGGGCTTTTCAAAGGCTTCTCATATTCACCCAAAACAAAAGAGAAAAAACACTTCACTTCACTTCAAGAACGGTTTATGCACGAAGAAATCTACCTTCTCTTGAATACGATGCTTTTAAAATTATTCAGCATTTTCAATTAGCCTGAGGAAAAAATGGCTAGGTTTACTTATCAACAATGCACATTTTTTAAATACAGCTTTATATATATGTATGTAATTGTAAAGTTATAGAAGTTGTAGTTAACTATAAAGTTCTGTCTGGTAACTGAAGCAGTCTTTTACGAATGTATAGGGTTTAGAAACTTGAGAGTAGTAGTAAAATATGAACAGTTTCCTGACTTTCTTAATATCAAAATGCAAAGTTAAAAAAGTAACAACCCCAAGCTGCAGAGAAGCAGTGACAATCTCATGTCACTGAACCTTAAACTCTAATTTCGGAAATCAATTATATAAATTAAATACTACTTAAATACAAAACAACTACTTATGTCTGAACTTCAGAACAAACATTCACCTTTTTGCTTGTTAATTTTAAATATAACGTCACATGTATTAGTTCAGAGAGTAGTCGAATAAACACTGCTTCCTCAACAAACATATTATCCTTGTCCGTCATTTTCTATCACGTCAATAATTATGAAATTATTTCCAAAATTACTGATAAAGCCACATGATATACTTCCTCTTCCTTTCAGATATCCATTTAATCGTACCATACCATACATGTTTGTACAGAATTTTTACAACCTATTAGCGCTAGAAGTAGCTACTGAAAACAATTCTATGAAAAATGTAAAATTATTTTAAAATATAAAAATTATTTGTTTTTCATTGCATTTTGAGAAAAAGATCTTGCAAAGATAATTAGTATATATATGTTTTCTATACAAATTATTCGGTGGTAGCAACATTTTTTTAAAGGCGGCTAAAATTATATCCTTTCAACTGAGTAAATACGATTCCCCAGTCAATGAATCTTTAAAGTAGCTAGTAAAAGACACATGACATGTACAGAAACATTTAAACATGCTTAACGCGTCGCAAGACAAAAGTCGCATGAAGTAAATATGCTACTGTTTTGTTTTATAACAGATATTATTGTTTCTGTTACTCTGATTATTGTAACATGTCTAATCTACTATAAATAAAATAAAGGGCAAGCAGAAAGCGCACACTTGTCGTTCAAAACACAAAACCAAAAGGGGAAACGTTAAAGAGGGAGTCAATTGTAAGAGAACAGGAATATTTTATATGGAACTGGTACCGTAGTCAACAAAGCGGGTAATGAAAACGTGCATTTGGTGTCTTTATAAATATTTTGTTTACATGCAACGAGTTTATGGGTTTAGTGGCTTGACATAATTTCTTTACAAGTGGAGTTTAGATTGCAAACATTATGGGGAGTCAATGTAATGATGCTAATCCAAAAACTTCAATGATCATCGAAATTTCTATTCAATATTACGATGATAAGTGAACGTTTTGGATTATCATCGTTGTGTTGAGTCCCAATAATGTTTCCTATTGGCCTGCGTTCTTTTATTATCGTTCATGTCATTATTTTCCGCTTGTCTTTGACATAATAAAAAGGAAATGAAAGGGCAAGTAAAAGATTGTGTGGGAAACCGGACTACATTTTGTAACAGAAAATGAACGCTTTTGTTATGGCGCAGTAGTGGGATGTTTTCCTTTCCACCCTATTGCTAATCAAATGCCATATGTCAAATAAAGTTCCAGAGGAATTAAGCAGGCTTCTGCTCTTCATGCGGACACTTTCAATTTGACTTATTTTCTATTCGTTGCAAATTATGGTTACAAAAAGTTATCTACATGAAGAAAATTGTACTTCACATCTAGCTTCATAAAAAAAATATTTTCTTCAAAATTATAAATTAACTACTTATTCCTGTATTAGACATTCAAGACAAAGTAATATTGGAAACAAATGGAACTTTATTTTTTATACCAAAAGTAAAACTATATTTCTCTGTTCGAAAAAATAATTATTCGTAAACGCATTTCCTTAAATTTTAGTAAACACCTTTGTTTGTAAATTGTCATTTTGATTCTGAAAACAAAGTGATTAGCTTTTACCAAGAAATAGATTTAGCAAGATCAGAGAAGCAATAAAAGCAATAAACTTTTAGACAATGTTTACCAGTAATTGCAATGCTTACAAAGATATAAATTTTGAATAAGAAACAAATCCTACCAAATACGGTTGTTTAGTTCCTGCCCCTAGTTTTTGCAGAAAATAACGAAAAACGGTTGTGTAATATCTTTCTCATTACTTTTATTGTGTTTATTTGATGATATGATTTATCTGGAGGACATGTCACATGACAGAAAGAAACAAAGATAACGCTTTTGGAAGGAATTGACCAGCTTCCAAAACTGAGAGCATCATGAAGAAAGTCAGTCAGATAACAAATAAACGACGTCTGTTTACATTATATGCAACGCACAAACAAACACCTACATCCACAATCACTTATTTGTTATTTCTACTTTCAAGTCAACTGCAATGAAGTTTTTAAAATGAGTCGGTCGGTGTCCGTAATATATTGACTTTAGTATCACATAATTTCATGGTAATATTGTAAAATAAAGGTGATTTTCAGTCCGATATGGTTATTATAATAAGAAGCCCACATATTTTTGATTTTATAGCTTTTTTGAAGCTAGTCAATTTAAAACTTGTGAAATGTCAATCCTAATAAATTACCAAGTCGAACTTTATCCGCCTCCACATGTGTTGTCCCTTTATTTTTGGAAGACTGCTACGCAGAATTTTCCTTTACCTTCAATTAATGATAGTACTCGTCCTTCAAGCAGCTTTGGGTCTTGTATGAAGACGCATAACATTTTTACATGTTTACAAGACACACTAAAAATATCTTTTATTGTGCAATGCAACTAAATATGTTCCAAATGTCATCAAAATGTTTGCCTGACTGTGAACAAAAAACTGCTTAAATAAAAAGTAATCCAATCTCAATACAAAATGCTTCAGAATTTTAGCCATACAAGCATCCAAGTACATGTATTGTAGTTCTAATTGAAACCATAAGAAGCTCAAGAACCTGGAATTTTTACTCCCCGTCCTCAGCATCGGCTCTACTTCCTTGGATTATGAAACTTGACAAAAAAATTTATTTGCTCTAGCAATCTTATTTTGTTTCTTTAAATATTGCGTTTATATAGTTTTGCTCAATATCGAAATTTGCGTTCCTTCAAATACAATAAAATCGAAAACATTTTTCTTGAAAGTTGCTACAATTTTGTACTATTGCATCAAGTATTTAATGCCTGTTTTGTCTTCTATCTACAAAATTTACAAACGAATTTTATTTTTGAAAATCATTCAAGCCTTCTCTTGTCATGTTGAGTGCTCACCATTAATAACAAACCTTCTTTCAGTAATTTTTGGCTTACGAGTTTTCATTATCTACCTATCAACCTATTTTACAGACTCACGCACAAAATATCTTATAATTGAACTTGCTTTCAAGAGATTTCAAACCTTTTCGGATCTCATTCTTGCAGAACATAGACAAATTTTAGTTTCATACCACTCACGCAAAGCCTCTTCCATCCTTTTGCTACTCTAGCTACGTAAGTAATAATACTTGGAATGGCACGATCTTAACAGAGTTCTTATAATGAGAAGCGAAGCTCTGTAGAAAATAATAGTTATCATTCACTTCCAGCAGTAAAATATCTTTAACAAAAACTTTTGGATTTAACGTATGGGAAAAGTTTGGTACTGTAAAGAAATAATTTGTAAACCATCTTTTGTCTTCACCTGGTAATATAACGATTTCAGGCTCAGTTTCATAAAAAAGCAACAACCAAACGATTCTCTTCTCATTATCGAGAGAAATGTGTTACTTTATATTAGCACTTCGAATGCCGAACACACTCCAGCAAAATTCCTTTGCAATGCATAATTCAGCAGGAGACAATGTTACATATCTTTTATATTTGGTGTGATGTGTTTTCAGGTAACTGAGCCAAAAGAGTAGGAATACAGGGGAAAGTTAGGGAATGGATCCGAAAGCAACGCCTACGAAAAATCTTTTGTGTGGAGTATCTAAAAGTTAAAAGTTGTTTATTTTTAGATGGACCAGAAGTTTCACATTTATGAACTGTACCTTTATGTGAATTTCAGTCTTACTTTCAGTCGTTAGTGCCACAGGCAATGAAAAGAGAAAGGATTGAAATAGAAACTATTTTTGCAAAGAGAATACAAAGCTTTCCGTGAATTCCCCTGAAATTTAAAATTACAATTCTCCATTGTGCTCGTGTCATGAAAGATGAATCCGTGTCAAAAATATTAGGTCAACGCAACTGTGGCTTGGCTTATTGTCTAAACTCTAAATGGCTCTGAACGTCTTGTGTAAGTTTTCGACCCAATTCTTGAAACACCACATTCTGGAATACAAACAACAGCTCGAGGAAGGTTGAAAATTTGAAAAATGAGCCTTATTGTTTATTGGTACCGGCAAAACCTACCTTGACCATGATGTTCTGCCTAAACCATATGGATACTGTTGTTGTAACTTGCAAATTGTAAGACCAATTTTCATACAAGCAAAGGAAAAAAATAGCTGAGAAATATTATTTTATGCCAATATCCCTTGAAAGTGTACTGCATTTTCCTAAAAATCACGTGACATGCATTTTCAGCACCCATCAAATGCGAATGTAAATGTTATAATTTTCAGTCCTTATCCTTAAGTAATAAAATTTTCTTACTCTTAAAATAAATATTTGGTGAAAACGGTTTTATCTTTCTCAGATAAACCATCATCAATTCAATAAAGAAACGGGATAGGATTGGAGACAATCTAAAAAAACTTTTGAGTGTTCAACTTTTTAAGAGTATCGATATCATCTCATGTCAATCATTAAGTAGTGTTAACTAGTCACGTGTCTACCCATATTAAACAGTCAAGGCCATCACTGACAAGAGAGTTGGAAAAGAGAGGAAACGACCAAATAAACAGTGCCACAGAATCTTTGATGTTGTGTTGTAAGAGAAAGTCTTTGTCTAGGAAGCGAAATACGTAGAATAAAAGTAGCATTAATTGAATCACCCCCATATTGTGTGCTCCCTCACTCGCATCAAACTTCGAAAGCAGCATGTTGTTTTCAAAACATGCTCCACTTTATCTTTGCTTTACCCTTTCATATGGACGTACTCTGCTTTGTATAATAAAATTTCTTGCGCTAATACTATTCGTAAGTACAAGGAGCACTTTGCCTACATTAGCACAAAGACTCATTGTAAAAGTGCGTCGGAGTTACTGGTAACGCTTTTTAGCAGAAGTGCAAGTGAGTACTTTTTTCTAGTCAGTAATGCATAAACCAATTACCTACACTGTTATTCAGAATGACTGCTGATGTAATTGTGAAGGAGAAAATGCGCAAAAGTTTATAGGGCAGACCATATACCAGTTCATTGTTTCTTATCCAATGATCCTATTCTCCCGATTTTGTCACATTTAATGTCATCATCATGATGTTGGTTTGAAGTAGACAGGAGCAATCCTGTTTACCTTTGCATTAATAAAATGAGGTCAAACTAAAGCAATAATGATTTCACATATAATCTGAAGCGACCTTGTTTGCACCTTGCACCCTTAGGGCCTTGCAAACTTAATTACTCAATTACTCTTACCTATGCTGCATAGGCTATGCAATAAACGAAATAACTTCCGTTGTCTTTTCCTAGTACTTACTAAAGGAAAGTACTGCATGGATTTGTTTGTGAGACCCAAGTTTTTACGTTTATAATTTCCTGTGCTTAATTTTTCATCATCAGAAATCCATTACCCTTCCAAGCAGTACGGGATTGCAAAATTCACCACAAACTGTTTTTTATTCGCCTTTGAAGATGAAATTAAAAATATAAATAAATACGAAGACAATTCATGCCAAGGGAAATCGGTTAACCACAACAGTTTACTGTTTTTCTGAACGGATTATGACGTATGATTAAAACTAGAAATTACTTAAATACTTTACTTTCTGTCACAATCCTTGTATAATTTCTTTTATCATGATTATTGTTTTCATTTTCAGTGTTGATTTATTTTTACAATTAATAAAGTGGATTTATATAGCAATGTAGTGGTTCAGTTTCTCTATCATTCATTGTAGTTGTACTGTAAGAGTCATTTATACTTGAAGGTATTTTGATCATTAAAATAAATGCTGGGAATTATAATGAATTTAGATATGGACACAATGAATTTTAGGTTTTGCATTGCTGGGTCAATGCCGAGCTTCGTAAAACGATGAGATGAAAGGAAAGTCCTTTGGTCAGTTTTTTAATTCTTAGGATTGATTGTGAAGAGCTTCTACTACAATTGTAAAATGCCGTCACATCCTTCTCAACCAACATTAACAACAAGTAAGCGCCAGCAGAAACTGGAAAACAAATAGAAGCAAACTCGCGTATTACATTTGTATATGGTTTGTGAGTTAGCCATGTAATGTGTTTAACAGCAAAATAAATGGTTTTAAATAAACCAGTTTTTCAGTAAACGCAATTATAATGTACATTTTTTCATGTCACACCTCATGTACTTCCATTGTCATGTCTAAGTAAATTAATTTATTCAATAGTTGAAACACGTACATATAAAAATAAACTTTTGTAGCGATTGTGAGCAGTATTTATCTAGTCCATGCTACATTATGAACGAAACGAAATGCTTTGCTGGGATAATGTTGTTTTAGTTAAGGCAAATGAAATTAAAAACCAGAAGACCTTAACCAATCTAACACAATAATCCCTCCAGCGACATCGATAATCAATTTGTAATAGAGGAATAATTTACATTGATTGTATGTAACGAAACTAAACAACAGATGGACAATTATTGATATCATGCAGTGTCAGTGTGAACCTCGTTCTGACTTTATGTAAGTAAACCCAATTCCAGCTTGATGTCATTCAACTCACCCACACAGTGTAAATAGAGTTAAAGCAATTTTCTGCAAATGCTTCTGCTGTCGAAAGAAGAGCAGGTTAAATCAAATTAAAGCTGAGATACGAAAAGACTCATTTGGGAATTAGGTGTTTTTCCACGTGAAGTTAGAGTCATTCATAATCAAATTGCATCTGCTACAAATTTCTCTAATTGACTTAAGTCTGTCAGTAGTTTACTTAACGGAAGTTAGACAGCGTAATGTTCGTATAAATTAAGTACGATATTTTCAGCAGAAAAAAGTATGCCGTTTTAAATATTATTGCAGCTTCCTGTACACGATTCTGCAGCTGTCCACAAATATCTTATACCTATGTTAATTTTTAAGGTATTTAGTAGGTATTAGATATTAAAACTATCTTCTTTTGAAGTGATCAAGTAGTTCGCTAGCATAACAATTATGATAGGTGAATTTGAATTCAGAACTTTCTCTAAATGATTTACCTACCACATGTATTAGATACGAATTTATATGTAAAGTATTTTTAGATCTTAAAATCTTTCTGCGTCACAAACTAATTTACCACTACCTCTACCAAGCATTTATCTTGAGTCTTGAGTGAGCAGATTAGTTTGTAATTATTATTACCTACTACTACTGTAGTTTAGGCCATTTTAACAAAAGATGAGATAGAATTAAGCGACTAGGTAGTTTGTTTAATATAATTTGAGTGGCAACAGTTGATCTTGCCAGTTTGAAGGTTAATTGGAAATTCATCAATTTATTGCTATTTTTAGATTGTTAATGACTCTATCATCGTTTAAATCTTTGTGTGTATAAGAGGAAAAATTTCTGCTTTATAGTTGTCAGTTCTAATTGCAAAAACAACTGGGAAACAAAATCAAAGCTTGCGAAAATGTCAATTACACGGTATTTTCAACAAAGAACTACGTTTTTATGAAACACTGCATTAATTAAAGATTAATTAACTCATCCTTGTGCAATACTTTTATTTTGTTTTAAATTTCACTTATACTAACGATTTAAATATATTCGTAGGTGTAGGTGAAATAGTTAACCGTCTACGTTAGTTTTAGGGAAAAGATCTCGTAAGAAAAAGCGA
Source organism: Cyphoderus albinus (assembly GCA_021029165.1). Classification (NCBI taxonomy): domain Eukaryota; kingdom Metazoa; phylum Arthropoda; class Collembola; order Entomobryomorpha; family Paronellidae; genus Cyphoderus; species Cyphoderus albinus. The sequence continues at coordinate 16,376 of VYYJ01000359.1, read as the reverse complement.
CAATGAAAATATGATGTTTATCAGGTATAAAAATTAAGAGATTGGGAGAAGAGCTATTGAGTTACGAGTAAAGAATATCAGACCATCAATCTTTTACGACTTACTTCTGTAAGGAAAATTCCTAGAAAAAATTTGAATTACCCTAATGCTAAGCAAGCTCCTATTTGCTGTTGATGGAATTTTGCGCGATTTAACTTTCACAAAGTCATATTCTCCAGGCTACATCTTGCAAATATCTCATTTTTAACCAAATTCTCCCACACATCAATTTGGCTTTTTTAACACGCATCACATACGCCCCAACTCTTTTGCATTTTACTTATAAAGGTTCATGACATTTTCCTCCAACCGCAAGCGATAATAATAAAGTGTAGTGATATTCTATATATATAGCATATTATGTCTGGCAATAATAGAATGGAGTATCTTCCAGCGACAAATGAATGTTTTAGTAAAATAATAGAAACACTTCAACTGTAGGATTTATTTTATTCCGGTTAAATTAATAAATTCACAGTGCAATAAGTAAACCTAAAGCGAAAGCGTTGTAGCTTAAAGTAATACTTGAGACAACGGAGTGGGAGATTTGCGTTGGCTGAAATTCTCCAAATGGCATAAAATGGTAAAGAGCAAAATTGAGAAAATAATGGATAACAAGTCGGACAAGGTGTGTAGTGAGTGAGGCTTGCATACGTTTACATTACATTTGATGTCCCTTCTGACGTAATATTATTATGTACGGGTAAGTGGTAAGTGCAAGGTGCGGTGCCGGAGTTTTGGTATCTATTTCCATAAAGTGATACATTTTGCTGTGGTACATCAATGGCAAAACAATGTTGATTTAGTAGTAGATGGTGTTGGCGTTGTGTCAATATTACCACATAAGACTAGTGCTAACCGACATATGCTTACCTCAATCACTTATCTTCTTCCACCTTTGTGAAAAAGTAGCAGACTGGAAGCGAATGGCAAATGTCTAAAGACCTTTACTTTCATTCCTCTTCATTTTGAAAAGCTGATCCATGGTTCTACATAAACCCGTCCGTACCGTACACAAACCAAAAATGCAGCTGCTGCAGGCATTTGTTTGCTTTGTTGTAAAATCTTGAACAATTAAAGAGATATATTTTGCTTAATGGAAATGAGAGAGTGAAAGTAGTTGTCACTTTGAGGAATACAAAATGTATTATTACATAAAATATAATACATGCTTTTTTCACACGATGGATGTCCAGTTTTTTATCACTTAGTACGTTATTTTGGATTTAACATAGTTGTAGGTATCTTCCCGCAGAAATAATTAAAATCTGCTGGAATGCTGATTAATATCACAAAGATTAAGTTGATGTCAAGTTGACATTGTCAACACAGGATTCTTCAATTTGATTATAGTTATAAGAAATATGTAAATACATGATACACACTGTGGTGTACAAATAATATCATGGTTAATTTTATTGATCGGAACAGGGAGATTAACAGCCTTCATTCAACGTCATCAGGAAATAGCTATCACCTGTCAAGTTAAAATTAGCGACAAGCCGGCAGCGCAGGAAACCTCTTCAATTATTGGCACATGAAGAAAAGTCTCCAAATAATATAGTTAACTTTGATTGATGTACTGTCTAAGAGGTAAATGAGATTATGTCGAAAGAATATGCTTTGTTCGCTTTTTATTCGACTTGAGCTGATGGCTTTGGAATACTGTCTCTTTGAAATAATATACAGTATACTCTTGATAATATCTTGAAAGTCATGCCGAGGTCGTGGGAGTTTGTTCAACTCGTTTGGCCAACAAAAAGAAAGTAAAACTATTGCATTTGATTTTACTTTGACTTTGTCAATTTGGTTAGGTATCAAGTAACTGAATCGCCAGGATATTGTAAAGATTAATACTCCAATAATTAAGGCGAGGAAGTCAAGAAAGGAGTGTCCTACCTAAGTATTCATATCTCTGAGCTTAACCTTTTACAAATCAACCCTTTTTAAAAAACGTTCGTTAAATTAAATCGTCCTATATTATCAAACTTTTTCTCTGACGGAAAATGTCACACGTCATCATTTATATTTTTATTTTGGTGTCGAAAGTACAGGACAAAATCTGACCGGTGGGAGAAGCAGCTCATTTTGTGCTGTGCTGAAGTCAAACTCACATAGTACAAAAGCCCAGACCCTTAAAAAATTCTCAAGAGTAGTGCAATTTTCTACTTGGACAGGCAATCCTAACAATACTTTCTCTGCGAGAAAGTTAACTAACTGTAAATATCTTTCTCTCAATGAGCAAATGCTCTTAGCAGCTTCGCTCCTCCAAAACTCGTTTAGAAGCTGGACTTGCCTTCACTACATAAGTAAACGACAGAGCAATGATGTTTAAAATTCTTCTTTTATCTTTCTTTGCTTTGTTATTTTTTAGTTTTGAATTGAAGGAACGAATGAGGCATGAAAAGCATTCCCACGTAGTAACAGTAAAGGTGTGAAGTTGGCACTTCATTCACACAACAGTGATAAATTTATAAGCACTATCACCAATATCAAATTCATCGTCCTTGGATTTACTTTCAGGACTATTTTGGGCTAACGCCGAGGCGAGGAGACAGAATGCTCAGTGATTCGAACTACTATAATTGTGTAACTTTCCCAGCAAACAGTAATATCAAACACTTTCTTTGTCATTGAAGGTCGTTAACTTAAATTCTCCCCAGTGGAGCGAAGCGGCGACAAAAAGTGTTCCTAAATTTAGACCGTTTTCTCTTTACTTTTTAATGGTAGCAACTGTATCAGTAGAATACAAAATGAAATACTTGGAGAAAGCAGTATTTACTTTTACTCTCTCCTTGCGTAGGAGTGTAACTCGTGGAGAATGGGTCTTTCTATTTATTAATATTTCTCCTCTGTTAAATCCTACATGCTGAATACTGAATCGGAAAAAGGTCAGCCGAAGGTGATAATAGAAATATATGATCAGTAGCTTGGCGTGCACATCAAGATCCCGTAGTAGTGTGCAATGCATTAGCCAACTCTAGAAAATGTGACAACAAGCAATAAACAGATCTGAAAATGTGACAACAAGCAATAAACAGATCTGAAAATGTCAGGTTCATTTTGATAACAACACCTAACCTGAAATAAATAAGCTACATTTAGAACTCTTTGTCACTTGCAGTTATCCTACTACATAAAATACAAGTGGTCCTTTAACGGTGACGAAAATTATAATTTCTTTCAGATAGGGACGATAGGGTCAGCAAATAATGTATTTTCATTGAAGTATGAAACGATTTTCATGTAGAGGAGAGGACGAAGGCTAAAACCTTCCATAAACTGAAGTCAAGAAAGACGACGATGTTCCGAGCACCCATGCATGAAGCTAAAAAAATTCAAAAAAATTGGGATTTTATCAGTGTACCTTTGACATTTCTATTTGCAAGTATTCAATGCTTTTGCAGACGCAAGATTAAAATTGAGCAGATTTTTTGTAATGTAAAGTCTTTGTGCCATTCGTTCCTGGGAGTATAAACATAAATATGTATTTTCAACAAATTTTCAAGGATGGCTTATCCAGAAAAAAAATCTAAACCTAATCAGATCCAGGTTTGGCAATTGATAAGTGTTTATTTCTGAAAAGAAAATATCTCACTGTTCATTGTGTTAATTTCCTCATGCATTCCCGAAGCAAACCAGAATTTTGTTCAATAATATTTTTTCAATGTAGTCTTGAGACGGGGAGGCAACTGAAAGACTTTGTGAAACAATGGAATTCCAAATCCTTTCTTGATTTACAAAACATCTTGTGACTTCTCATCCGCATCTCAGTCTCGGCATTCTTGCACTGGCTTGTATCAAAGATAAGGAATGTGCAAAGACTAGGATTAAAGTAAAAGCAAACTGTGAGACATTGATGTCCTAATAAGGCACATGTTTTGTCCACAATTGAGAAAATGAAGGGAACAGCCGAAAATATTCCTAATTTATACATAGGCTGAGCTTTAAGTGAACATTAAAAGCATACGTGCGATCATTGATTGATGTAGCGAGAACTTTAATTTCTCCTATATCCGAGAGTACAATTATCCTGGAATAAACTGCACCAAGGACTGATTTGGATGATTTGTTTTAAGGGCCAACTTGATTTTTATTAATTGTTTTTAGTTTCCAATTTTAGTGTCCGATTGGGGCCATTTAATTAATTCGGTCAAGCATTCAGGAGTTTTTAGTGTACAGAATTCATCTGTTGGAACTGAACGGTTCAGTCTGAACCAGTAGCAGCCATAAGTAGTGCACCATTTTTTGCATTTCTTTTATTTTCGTGGATTTCATTTCTATTCAATAGCGTACACATATGTACTTGTACATCCTAGAATTGTGTTGTAGTTTTGTCTCTAAAAATTGTTGGAATCCGACCCACAAATTTGGGAAGATATTGGAGGCGGTTGTTTCTAATCTTGTATCTACCATTAAATAATGCTTTCTTTATTGTGTTGTGTTGACATTTCCCGATAAAACTGGTTGCACTGTCGTCTATCAACTCCCTTTTCCTGGTGAACTCTGTGCCCTCTCCTAAGCATTTTAACCACGCGCCATTTTGATGTTTGTCATAGTCCTTTCAGAGGACACATCAAACGCTATTTAAACTCTCTTGTACAACAAGAAACAGACGAGTCCATCAACATCAATTCTCATTATCCCGTCTTCATCAAACCATAATTAATGTTGGTTAGAGGAGAAACTGTACTGCGCGTTGTATAAGAAAATGAGAGCATGATAATCAGATTTTATGTTTGGATGCTTTTTACGCTTGGATGGAATTTGAGAGGTCTACATTCTGAAATATCAATGCGACATGGGTTCGAGTTCTGCTGTGGTGCATAGTTGCACACAGTGAGCCACCACAATACTGTTGTAATGCTCTTGTTTGTTCTTACGATGCCACCACTCAAAAACTTATTTTTACCACTTACTTCAAAATCAGTTTTGTTTTTCTTTTTACGCAAAACCAATATGCTTTAACCAATAATATTGTTTCTATTTCACCAAACACGTTGTTGCCCCTTTTTGCAAATTCATTTCGTTTTATAAAGATGATGTTAACGAACGATTAGAAAACTGACAGCAATATAGCATGCCACAAGAAAAGACATACATAAAGTCACTTGTGTTGTTGTCTTTGAACCTTCTCGGGTTTACTGTACGATGCCAAGTTAGGCAATAGACAAGTTGAAAACGGAAAATTTGTTATAATGTTTGCTTTCTTCTACATCCAGTAAGCGAATCCCTGCCATATGGTATTTAGTTGGTCTCTATCTGGAAAAGAATAATCGCGTACCTACGTCACCATATTAAAGCCAAAGCATGTCCTCGAGTTACGTGTGGAAATACTACGATGTTTGTGTGCCATGATCTTTCGCTAAGTTAATGCCTCTCGGTATTAAAAATAACGGCATGAATTTCAAACCATGTGAGATGGTTTGCCATTCTCACATCGCACTTGCTTTATCTTTATTCTATTACCAAAATGTACGGACTTCATAATAACCCCCAATTCTAAGTAAATTTATGATGTATGGACATACTTGCGTAAGACCATCCCGTTTAGGTAAGAGTTAAATATTTAAAATAAACTCTAAAATAAACTTTTTAAATAAACTCTATTATTATTTTGGCTTTACAAACATTTATACTCTAGCCGCGTTGGTATTAGCCGTATTAGGAAGATATCGGTATTCTGTAATTTACTTTAGATTCATAGTAGGTGGTAGCACAATGGTCTATATGCATATAACCATAAGTTTATGGGCCACAGAAATCTAGAACAAATATACATAAATGCATACACAATCGAGAATGTATAAACTTGCATAAGATTAGTGGCTTTTAAAGAAATTGTTCTTCGTACAAAACTTCAACTTAATGTGAATTTCACTGCGTGAAATTTTGCCGTAATTGCCAAACTGGATTGAGATAATAGAAGTTTACGTCAAATTAATGAAGCAGAATATATCCCTATTTGAAATACTCTGTAATCAGAACTTTGTCATTATGTTGAGACGTATTACTTAATGTAGGACTTATTTTATTACAGTACCTATAATCAACCAAACTGTTACATCCTGGGATTAACACATGTTATGTAATACACATTACACAGCACATTTTCTTAAGTTGGAGACGCTTTCGTTAAAACAACGTCTATTTTTCATATTGCTTCCATCCAAAATGATCTCGAATTTCTGAGGAATTATTTAAATACTGTTGTAACTTTCAAGACATATACAGATCGCTTGGTAGACTGGAACGTATTTAACATGATTAGAAAGTTCACCGAACACTATAGTTAGTACTGTTTCTTATTGTTTGAAGCTTATAAATATATTGCGAATCTCTTCTTTGTGTGTCTAATTTTCGAAACCGTAAAGTGTTTGCTTATGATTTTATTTCGGAGTTACAAACCAAAATCTTTATTTTATGAAAACGATTTTATTAGATAAATATAGATATTTAATAAATTATATTTACCATGTAAAACTTAGACCGTGATCGAATTATTAAATTCGAAATTCAACGCAATCAGTAATGTATTAGTATTAACCTTTGATTGACCTTCCATGAAGTAAACAGTTGGTAATGCTGTATTAAATTTTTTCGTCGTAACAAAATAGTTTTGTACTAAGTAAGTGAAAGGAAGCCTTAACTGTGCAAACTATACAGAATTCTTTATAAAATGCTGTTTGTCATTCTGGAATTTTGAACACCAGTTTTTATAAACAAGTACAGAGACAATAAAAACAGGCAGTGAAAGCTCAGTAAACAATGAAGAAAGTAGGACAACATCAACAGACTACTAGTAGTGTGAGACTAGTAAAGAATAATGGATGTGTTCAAGCTGGAACTCCATTAAAAAAGATATGTGCAATTTTGTCATGTGTAGCGATTCATCATGCTTCGGTGGTTGGGTTATTTCTCGTTTGGTGTGGTAAAATCGTCATCTTCCTTTCTTTCATCTTCCTGGATGACATGTTTCCATGTTTTACTTCGTCATTAGCGTAGTAATGTTAAAATATTGGAAGACATCAGTGTATGTATTCTTATGCATTTTAAGTTTATCCTCCCTTATTTATCAAACCTAGAGAAGAGTGAGTGAGTGAGGTGAAAAACTAAAAATGCGTCTTGTTCTTGTCATTTGTTTACATTTTTAATCAACAAATTCGACAAAAGGGGCTATTTTTACTACAAAAGTATTTTGAACACAATATTGTGAAGTAAAACAAAGATTTCGAAGGCTACTAGATAAGAAGGTAAGGTTGTTAGTCTATTCGCCGGGCAATAGCTTAACGTAGGAGTCATTTAATCTTACACTAATTATAAAAATTCAGACTGTGCTAAACACCAGCACGCAGACGCGCAGAAGTTGCAAGTAAATAAGCAAACAAATAACCAAACTGTTTCCTACAACAGCAATGTAATTACAAAGCAGCTAGATGACATCTTTCTTACAGAAATACATAGAGTCCTCGCCGTGAGTCTGTCTTTGTTGCACAATGTGCGAAAATATAAACTTTAGCCTTACAAGGTCGCATTTTCTTTGTATAATGCGTCACTTACTCCTAAGTGTGCAAGTAGCTGCATTCGCTATATACTGTAAATCAATTGAAAGTTACATACAGAAAACTGAAATCTCATTTTGTGGCAGAAAGTTTGATACTCACGTACGTTGTCTTGCGTAACTATCAATTTACTACTACAGTGACAGTGGAGTCTCCGATTATTGCCCCTCCGAACAATTGCATGTGAGTAGCAGGGGTGGTGGTTTCATCGTTAGATGAAGAGGTAGCTTAGTTTCAATATGCGAACAAAATGAAGGTTGCTTGCTGAAATGTGCATCGTGAAACCAAATTGGCACAAAATTGGGTTTATTTTATATTGAGCATACAATAAGAACTACAATGCAAAACCTACAGACCATTTCAAATAATCATGAAAAATTTGTGAACACTCTCATGAGCATTCCATTCAAATGAATTGTGAAGCGTACTACGCAATACACTAGAACAAACATTGCGAATAAATTGAATAATACATATAATTTCCTCCATATCCAAGCAATTTCCACATTTCCTGATGTTCTTCTATCTACCTTGCGTAGTTTACATCATTTTCCTTGACACCTACGAAGCAAAGTCACTGTTTTGCCAACCTTATCAGACTGAATTGATCGACGACTATTAGTGAAACAGTGTTGGAAAACCAAATTCAGTATGAAGGTTACAATCATTCTAATTTGTTTCTCTGTTTCTCTGACAGCTTCTCTTTCTTCTATTGTATACAAATTCGCTTCTCGTGGACAATCGCTGTTAGCCTATGGACTTTCCAAAATGAAAGTAAACAAATAACTTCTCTTAGTTATCTTTGGCTTCTAGAAAGCAAATACCCTTATCTTTATCTGTTGCTTTATATCATGGTAAGATGATCGAGTCTCGATTGGTAGTACATATCTCTATGCAATATCCAAAGTAGTTATCAAAATGTAGCACGACCATTTTTCACAGGATGTTGTTTCAATTTCAATGATTTCCTCTTCCCTTCATTTCACATTTGGCCATATCATCTAAACTCACATCTTGCTTTTTTATTGCTTCATCTGTTTTAAAATAGGACCTGAGATTTTGGACGATACACTGACAGTAGTTTTAGGTAAGTTCAGTGAGACTCAATTGATGCGTTGTCGCATGCTTTGATTTTGCTCTTTGTCTTTTTTCCTTCTCATAAAAGCCTCCTTTTCTCTTCCTTCTTTTGCGTAAACAAATGTTGACAATGGCATGGCACAGAAAACATTGTCCCATTAGATCACGAAAGGTAAAAAAATTATCGGATTTGTCCATAGAGAGAAGCCAAGTTCACACAATTTGCAATCTATGATTGGATTTTTTTTTCTGGATGCACAAAAATTCCCTTTGCGCCAATGGGACAGTCACAATGACCCAAATTAATATAATGAAAATAGGTTACAAGGAGGTACGCATGTAGTGGTGATAAAATTGTGATGAAAATGATATAGAAAAGCAGGAAAACTGTCACACATGGCTATGTACTCCTCGAAAGATAAACTTGATCACTTATGACCTTACGAATTCGGAATCAAAGTATTTATAACATTTACTTGTGCAATTTCCAGAGATCTCATCAAGAATTACAATGTTTCTTCATTAACTTTCACATAAGTAGGAGGATAATAAAACCCAAAATCAAAATAACCAATGTTTGGCTAATCAAGTCAAGAAAGTAATCTTTTTTGGGCGGAATAAGAAGTTTGAGAAATGATAGATTAGCAATGCGCCCACACACAACTTGCAGGACGACAAAAAGGAAAATGAAGGCGTTACTTTTTTCTATATGTAGGAAGGGGAAAAATGTTGTATGTAATATTAGAATCATTTTTGTGGGTCAGGCAGGATATGAAACAGAGAATTAATTACTTTTCCTGTGCGGCAATAAGAAGTTTAGCCACAATTTCCCCTCAGAATTAGATATAAGAATTTATATATGAATGTCGCATTGTATTTTCTATGTATTAAAACTTAGGTTATTAAGAGTTGGAGAAAGTCATTCCTTCTTTGGCGGTTTGGGTTTCTTGTTTTCTTTCTGAGATTTTGATGAAGTTCTTCCTTCCGAGATCCGGATTTTCCTTTTCCCACAAGAAATTAGCCTGGCAAAAATCGTGCCACTGCCTTTGCATTTTGAAAGTTCAAGAAGGGAAATTTTTGCCTGTCGGTTTCGGCAGGAACCTAATTTAAAAGCTGTTAAGGAACTACGCAGAATACGAAAACGTAAAAAACAAAATAAATTCCCAAAATAGTATCTGGTTTTTGCGGTCAAATAACACTAGCAAATATGTTATGTTACACAGCAGCATGCCATTCAATTTTGAATTGTTCTTGTTGTCGTTATTATTATGGAAATACCTAAAAAGTCATGTTTGAGATTTCACACGGTGTATGTAAAATTTAAAACAATCGGATAATACTAAATAGACTTCAATTCCATGCTGGCGACACATTTCAAAATTCGTACACATGTATATTATTTTAGATTGGATGGAGGGCAAATGAGAGTTGAAGCTACGGTGCAGGTGAAGTCGTATCAAAAATGAGGACGGATGACTGAGTGAGAACAATAATAATAACCCTTATGTTGCATGCCAGTTATGTAAGTGTTCTAGGAATTACAGGTTTGAAATTTGGAATATCGCAATCTCTGCTCTTTACATAATATCATTACGACAACGCTCATTGCGTCTATATTTTCATTCAATTTTTAGTACTAATTCATAAATACGCAGAGCAACCGACCGAATGTTGTATTATGTAGCAATGATATGACAGGGTATTGAAAATCTTGCACTTACTTGTTCACCTGCACAAACTTATAACTCAAGGTAGTCTAAATATGTGCTGTACACCTATTCATTTTCAAACATTAGTTTTTCCGTGTCAAAAGATACGTTATCTAATGACAGACGTTCTCTAAGAATAGGGATAATAAACGGCTGTATCACGAATAGACATCTACTAAAATATCAGGTTTGTTATTTAACATTATCAACTATGAAGTTACTGCTACTGTTATCTGAAGTGATTGTTTGTTGAAGTATACAAAACATAAATAATATTTTTAGTGTTCTAGAATACCCACATGCGTATTGTATTGAAAATATAACATGACCTTTCAATTTCGTGCAATAGGTCGTTCGTAGTCGTTCATAAATATAAATGAAATGACAATAACAACCCAACGACCCCGTCCCAGAGAAAATCAAGGATTAATATATCCCATTTCTAACACAAAAACAATATCTAATAGAATTACATAAAAACACTGAGTGAGTTGTAGAAACTTTACCGATTATGTTTTGAAAAAAAATACGTACAACCAAACGTTCAATAACAAGAAAAATTACCTTTGTCTACCTACACAGTATTTGTAAAAATGAGTAGATTTTACGAGGACATGCCGTACCTCATGAAAGACGCATCAGAATGAAAGTTCCCCACTTGATCGCAATTCTTTATCGTTTATTTGCCAAAGAGAACAAACGATCGGAAGGTATAAATTATGTACAGCAAGAATATGCCTCGAAAGACGAATGTTAAATTGTGGAAAATCACAAACCGAAGACAGAGTGGTTCAACTTACTGGCTATTATATTAATTAATGAAGTATCCTTTCATTCAGGGTCATCAACATTCAAACTTGGGTCGATGGAAAGGAATAAAATCGGCTGCAATTTTCTTCCACTACTGACAACAAAGTGAGTCAGACACATTATTTTTTGTCATTGACATTGGCTTGACTCACACATGATGCCAGGCGGATGCGACTATTAATAGGTCTGCGACAGCTCAAGAGGGCAATAAAGCCAGGAAGAATTTATATAAAAGTTAATTAAAGTGTTTTCCACTTGTCCTTAAAGATTATGGTTTGTGGAAATGTGATTAGTTTCCTTTTTCGTCTTAAGTCGGGAGAATTTGTGCAGCTAAACTTCATTATAAGATAAAATAGAAAACGAAACAATAAACCTGCCATAAGCAGTAAGTAATAAAATAGTGATTCTGCAAGATCAGTGATCGTTTTATGTATTTAAAAGGTATCATGTACCAACAAAATTAAACTATTTCTTCCACCAACTTTAAAAACAACAGAGCAATTACTTCCACCCCGTCGGAATTCACGTACAGCGTATGTCTTTGTCTCAAAGACCTGACTCACTGTTAATGATCGCGTAAATTTGTACATAGATTATTTTTTTAGAAGTGGTTGTAGCTGCTGGTCCTAGATCTAGGCAAGCATCAAGGACTCCGGAAATTTCGTTTTCGGTTGACAGATAAAGCACAAAGCAAACTCGCTATGTAATCACTTCATAACATTAACACTGCTATTCAGACAAGTACAGTGAATAGAATAGAAATGTGAACTTCCGTTTAGTAGACGCACCAATGCGCACTTTTTGTAATTTCACAGATTAGTTTAGGTGACAGCCTGGCGCATAAGCAAATTTTGGAAATGTATAAGAATAAAAATGTCAGGGTCAGCGAAAGGAAGTTTGCTCCGCACCTAATGTGGTACGCAATGTAAAAAAATTAAAGCAATTCAATACAGTAAAATTTTTGTTTGTTCCTACAATCCTATTAACGGTTTCAATGTATATGACACGTTGATTCAAAATGGTTTCCACCACACAGATAAAAATAGTCGGTTCTCTGGAAGTGGCAGGACTAAACTTGTGTGACCATTCTCATTTTATCTATAATTTTAATTGATAGTTTCCTTTCAAATGTCAAGTGGATGCATGATTTTGACACTTTCACTATTTCAGTGGTACTATGCATTATTATAATTACCTCTATCCAAGTGGAATTTGCGTGGGTGTTTAGTTTCGGATTGACATTGACAGGTAGAGCTGACAGTGGTCATAAACCTACATATCTCCTGTTTGATTAAGCATTATAACTAAGTATAAGTAACCTTCAATGTTTCACTACATTGGTTTTTAAATGCCCGGAGATCATTATTCACAAACTAGAACAAATGAATCACCTATTCTACATTTTAAAAAAAGACCGTTTTCCGTTATCTCTTTTGATTTTGTTAGTTGTCCCACGCTATCGCTACTGTCCAATATATGTAGTGTATTCCGCCAACTGAAGCATTATATAACACAAAATACAATTTACAAATACAATGCACTTTTGTTGCAAGGATGCTGATTTTGATAGAAAATAAATTGGACGACAGAAAAGGAATGGACTCGTGAGGGCCACTAGCAAGTGAAAAATGTGGAAACTCATATAAACAGAAACAGAGGGTCGTTTTAATACATAGGTTCGATTAATTTGATAATTCGAACTTTAAGGTAGTTTGCCATGTGATTTCCTGGATACTGTATCAGTCAAGGGTCAAGGCAATGTTGAGTTGAATAGTGTAATAATGAAGTGCTATATTGTATAAACGATTTTGGAAACGAGATGGACGGATAGACTATATGTCATTAATAAAGTTTATCAAATCAAAAGTACTACAATGCATAACGGACGAAACAAAGTCTTTTTGAAAGGTACACAAGCTGCGGTTTTTAGGTAAACGTATGGGAAAATCCGGACCCTGCTGTTTCTGTCTACTTTCATGCTTTTACTTTCTAAGTAAATTAATTAAAGAACTATTCGCAAAAGCATGAACAATAAACACAAATAAACATGGAAATGCTAAAAGCTGTCTGTAAGTTGCTGTCAATAATTTGTCTGGCCACGAATGAGATTGATGCAAATGCATCAATGCTGACCACTAACTCGTGGGCAATAATAAAAGTTTTTATCTAAATAATTGAAGGTCAGTGAAAGTCAAATAAAACTCTGCTATTGGAACACTTCTTCACGCCACTCTTTCCTCCAATAACAACACTCCCTATGGAAATTCGAGTCACTTTCATCCCGTATTCTCTCATTATACTCGTTGGATATAATTAAATGAATGTACCAACTAACGCTGGTAATGCAGAAAGGTCAGTAGATTTTCACTGGCCCATCGATCCCTCCTCCTATTACACTTGCAACTCACTTGCAGCTCTTTTGATATTTAACTCGATTGAAGCTTATATTGTTTTGTTCAAGTAATCCAAATTTTATCTGCTTGTAAATTAAACTGAGAAATTTTTGAGTTGAGACGTGTACGTACCCTAGGTGTGGTTTTCTACGTTGAAAATTACGTCTGAACAGTGTACACTAAATTAATTTGAGACGGTCTTTCGTAATATCAAACCAATCAATCTGACCCTACGGAATTGCATAAGAATATCTAAGATTGCTTTCGTAAATTGGAAAGTTATTTATATTTCATGCTCATGAAAGCTTTTTGTTTCAATAGGCTAGTCATGTTTTCCGACTTTCACTTTCATGTTCGTATTTTGTTTCATTTTCGGACTTTTTACAAAGTTGGAATTTGACATTTCTGTTAATACAGAAGATGAACTTGAGAAAAGAATGCCGCGGCGTTACGTATGAAATTCCTTATAGCAGCACAATGAAAAACGTGGAAATCCCATTTTAAAATGATACCGTATTCGAACCGTGGTTTTAGGAGGGGGTGGGAGAATGTTTTGTTACATAGTTTGTTGCTTAAGTTCTATCAAAGCACCCTTTGATCCGAATGTCATATTTTAGCTCAACTTTGTATAAGATCTACTATTTGTTATTCTATTCTACCTCTACTTACAATGTATGTATTAAATTACAGAAAAGTAAAAAATATTCTGACGTACTGCTATCGAACAGAGATGAAGAAATGGGTTTTGTGGCAAGTGGCAAGTTACATTCTGTTTGTGCATTTTGTTTCCGCGGAGTAAACTTGCATTTACTTTTCATTAAACTAATTGACATTTGTTCCTGCGAATGTTTGGATGGAAAGTAAATGATGGCATCAACGTGAGTTTCGCTGGTTATATGAGAAGATGTATGTTTTTGCAACCTTCTTGAGGCAACTGCGAACGAGAAAAACGTTGTGTGTGTGGGCGTGGATGTTTTTGGATTGGCAGGTGGAGTCGAGCGGAGGTAATTGCATAACCCCAATTTATGTATATCCATAATAATCCAAGATTTAGTTTTAAGTAGTTCTCATATAATGTATGTTTTCTTAATGGATATTATTTCTGCGCGCCTTTTAAGGTTCATTTTAATAGCAACATATGTGACATTGTTTTTTGTTTTCTAGTCATGTTCAGAGTAATATTACCCAAAGATATTTCTTTCTCAGATATACTAAAGCTTACTTTGGTTAGAAGGGTCGTATAAAGTTTGGGGAAACGTGCACTTTCAATATTAGTTTGTTTGAAATGTCGAATTGTCATCATCCGAATCATGTCTCTGTCATTAAAACACCTCTTTGTTTTCCTTCATAATGCATGCAATTCACATGAACTATTTCCGAATGCTTGCTTTCACATTTGGACGGTATTTATTGCTCTTTTCTGCAAGATATTACATTTTCAGTAAGCCACGCTTTGCCATCAATAATTAGTGACATGGCGTTCAACGTGACAGTAATGAAATAATCGTTTACATTATACGACTTATTGCACTGAATACAGTTAGAAATTAATAAAAATTATTCTTACCTTGTGAGTTTCCAGAAGAAGTTAAATTTGGATTGTTTTTAAAAGTGTTCTTGACAGTTCTAGTTAGCAGAGACTGCTAGAACGAATTCCGAAAAAGTTTTGATTTTACTGATTACGTTAGATTTCAATTTTATAATATTTAGTGTCCCGCTTTGATAATACGTACGGCCAGAGAACGTCACGACTTAACATATTGTTCTTTCGATGAAAAGTTTCACGATTTAAGTCAAAGGGGAAATAGTTTTTAACCCTCAACATTTGCTTCAAGCAGAAATTTGTTTCTGAAGCTTGTGACCAAAAACTGTCAAACTGCAAATCCTTACTAACCATGTATGATTAAAATAGTACTAGGATGATGCGTGCCACAAGAGAACTCCTTCTCCAGCGTTCGAATTCCCGGAGAGAACAAAGCAGTGAAGCAAAAAATTTCTTCTTGGATTTTGTTGTAGGCTATTGGTTGATTTGTCTGAAAATAAAAATATGTATAATGAAAAATGATTATAAAAAACTGAAAAAAGGCTATCGAAAATCCTTGAACCTACCAAAAAACCGCAAGCGGACAAACAGGTTCTTATTTTTTGTTAGGGTTTTTGAATTATGTGGAAAATTTATTGGAATTTATACCAAGATTCAATATTGAATTTTAGTACAAAAAGGAATATTTTTGATATTGAAAAGTGAGTTTTTATTAAAAATTGTAATGTCGAAATATATGAAGTTTGCCAAAAATCTGAAACAGTAAAAGAAAAGTTAGAAATGCTCGAATGCTTTCTTTGTTGTGTTTTGTGACTTTGAGAGAAGAAAAGCTTAGCACAGAAGTAAGCTACGAGAAGATCGGAAGGTACAGTTGTGTTGGTAAGTGAGTCTAAGAATGGAATGAAAGTCGGTCTTCGAAAAGCAGGCGGATTGTGTCCATACGTTTCACCTGCTGCTGGTAGTCTCGCATGCATAACACGATCACTGAAAGTGCGCGTGTAAGTTGTTACGATGCCGTATAGAAGTAGTATAAAACGCTGCAAAAGCAAACATTTCCCTGCTTAATACTTGCTCGACACGATACAAGCGATTTCTCCATTTGCTTTCACCCAACAAGGCAACAAAAGTCTGTTCTGGATAGAAGGTACGGCAAAATTTTTAGTTATATGTTAATAAATCAAATACAGCACAAAAATGATTCTTGAGTTGTGCTCCAACGAATGATAGAGAGATGAAAAAATAA
>VYYJ01000358.1:0-65755 GCA_021029165.1 Cyphoderus albinus | reverse complement strand
TCAAAGTTTCAAAATTCCCGGATCAAAAATTCAAGATTGGCTATCTTTCATTTCCCCATGTTAAATCCCATAAGGATTTTTGAAAAAAAATATTCTGAAAATCCAAAATTTTTGCACATGAACGCAGGCCCGCTGCATCCAGCGACATGTGCCAATCTTCGTTTTTCACCATTAGTAGTTAGCACAGAAAGTGGGAAGGACAGTCTAGAAAAACAAGGTTTAATATTTCCTCGTTAGTTTAAAGTAAACTTTTTACTTTAGTACTTGCAAATTGTTTTGAAACGGTGAAACTTTTAATCAGGACGAAAATAAATGATGGTATTTTGGAGGCGAGGACTAAATCTGTCAATTATATAACCAGTGTTAAAGGAACTCAAAGAAATTTGTTTTGTTACAATTGGAAAACAAAATCGGGGGTTTAAAATGTTTGTGACTAAAGTTGCTTATGGAAAACCTGGAATTGGTAGCAAGCAATAATCATATCGCATTTATCTAAAGTGATCAATCACAAGCATGCATGCAAAATGCATCCAACATTTTCAACACTGTCTGCTTTGCTTCTACCGTTCCTTAGTCACTTCCCCAAATCGCGCAACGATTTATTGTACAAAGTCAATCCGAAGTGCAATATCACTGACTTTTTATAAATATAAAATATTTAACAAGTACAACATAAAAAACACATTGTATACAATTTATTTACATATACGAACATATCTCTTGCAGAAATATAAAAAGTCAGTCGATGTAAGGAAATGACTGGTCTGAATAGACCAAAAGTACTGAAACTATGTTTGTAGAACCTACAACCACAGTAGTCGTAATCTTGCACTTTTTGGGTAGCTTTCGCTATGTTTATCGTTTTCTTCTTTTAGGGAATAAATACCTAGTTTCTTTCTTTATGCTCAGAGATAGATGATATTTTCATCTGGACATCAACATGATACAAAGCACGGTTGAATTTTCTTAGCTATAGGAAATAATGAGAGAAGACGCAGTGGCAGGAGAGAACATCGTTTGGACAACCTTTATCATTATCATCAATCATCAACCCTTGCCTTGTCTCATTGCGTATGATTATTATTCTTTATACCACGGTTGCGTAGTCGAGTGATAAATGTGCCCAGTTGCAGCTGCGATGCATATCAGAAGAGTAATTGGGTTGCGATTGTGATGGCAACACTTTCTGTGGCTACATACATGAAGGTAGCTCTTGGTCCAGTCAGGTCAGTTCCGACGTCTTCTCATTATAAAAAACGTTATTTATGCATGCAAAATCTGGCTCAGTATCAGTGAAGATTTCATTAGACTTACTTCATTAAAGAAGTTCCACTTTGTGATTATTTATTAGTAAAAATCTAATTTCTTTATGTAAATAACGCATTTTCAACTCCTCAAGAAACGTCTTAATAGCTTTAAATTAATTCATTAATTTAATGTCTTCCATTGTCCACACATGTCTTCAACTGTTTGGTAGGTCTGTTTGAAGGAGTAAAAACGTTTTATACAACCTCAATGCCAACGGAATATTTTATGAGATTTGTTTATGTATGAAGAAAGGAAGTTGCTTCATTTGTCAAATGGTTGGTGGCTCTCATCATCGTCCTCTCACATTTTATTACAGCTAACGTTAGGTCAGCAAAATATGAGATGACGCGTAGCTAAGCTAAACCAGAAAAAATGAAGAGCAAGCAATAATTGACTTGAGATTGATGGCTCTGTTCGCATCTGTAGAATGAGTGCTAAGCTTTTTTCGTAGCTCTCTTTCTTTTGGATACCTTGGCGTGAGAACCTCGGTACTTGGCTAAGTCAAGTTGGATTATTTACTTACTTGTTGTATTATTTATTTCGTTTTGGGTTTACATAAAAGTACCAAGAACACATGCTCTACAGAAAAGCGATGCTTTTCCTCTAAATGAACCTGTAATGGAAAGTACTGGCTTTGTTAACCAAGAAAATGTGTAACCTTCCAAAAGGTGTTCCATTTCTGTATACTTAAAATTAAGAAATCTTTATGAATGACCAGAAAAGAGATTCTTGTAAACCATATTTATTAGGTCATAAAGTTATTATTACACAAACATGGTCATACATTGAGCAAAGATCAATTCATGAGTCAACAGTCTGGTACCAAATGCCTGCACCTTACTCTGAGCTGAGCCACTTCTCTCCCTTTCTTTGTCAATGAGCCATCTGATCCATCAGAAAAAGCCATTTTACAGGGACAACGAAAAACACAGGTTTGATGGTTGGTATGGGGGAGAGTGATTTTTCCCAGCAAGAAACCAGACACCGGAAAAAAGTCACCATCATTAAAATTGATCTTGAACTTGTTCATCCTCTCTCTCACCCATTGAAAATATCAACATTTTTGAAAATTGAAGGAATGGATGCAGGTTGTTGCTGGCCAGAAATAAGATGCAGGACATTTCGAACTCGAAATAGTATATTAAATATTAATACTTTCCGTGAGAGATTTTCCTGCATCTCAAATGAATTTTTGTGTATGCTTACAGCAGCGACAATAAAGGATCATTCAAATATTGCATTTTTGTGAGCATTTGGTTAAAAATAGGCACTCTACAATATGTGTAATATTGTTATTGTTATTGTAACGAAGGGTTGTCAATGATTTGGCGGTTGTGTTCTCGTGGTTTTTCTGAAGTAGGATGTTTACAGAAAGGATGGCGATGTGTTGTTTGTAAAGTTTAGGAGAGCAGGAGTGGAATTTGAGGAGTTGTATGAGATGCGTGCATTTCCGTTTCCTACGGTATATGAGAAAGACGAAAATCTTTTACTCATGTGTTGACACTCTAGGACTCCATTTCCGACTTAAGTGGTCAACGATTTTTTCATGTCCCAGAAGAGATGCTTTTTTGTACGCGAATGAGGAGTCGGTTGACTCAAGATTTGTTTTGAGTACACTTTTGCTAACTCGAAAGGGAGACAATATATAAATAGACAAACAAACATGAGACGATAGAGAGAGTATTTTTGTTTTGTTTGAATACTGCTTCTCTACTCCTCCGCTTTTACGGTTGGAATTCACAAACATCCTCTTCCACTCTTCGCGTTGTTTTGAGAAATAAGCTTCGACTTCCTTTGTTCCCATCCCAGTGATGAGCAATATGATGAATTCAGAGTTTGAGGGAGTCAGTGCATCTGCCTTTTATTTTCTGACTTTTGTACTTAAGTAAAAATCCATAAGTGTGTTGAAAAGCAATAATAGCCTTAGCAAAGCATCAATAAAATCTAAAATGGGAAACTTGAAAATAAAGAACGAAGAAAGATTAAATGGCGTTGTTGTCAATGATATACGTTGAACAATTATTACCGTTTCTGCCACTACCAACCGTTTTAGTTAAAAATACTGGTAAATAAATACACATTATTAGACTTAGAATTCGTACGTATTTATAGCAAAAACGGAAAGAAACCTACATATCTAAATACATGATGTCAGCATTAATGTGGAAGAAGATGTCGGTTGTTCTCCGTCATATTCGCAACGTTTCTTTCCCACCTTCATTACAATCACATTCTACCATTCTCGGATTTACAATCAAACTTTGTGGAGAAATGATACGTTAGCAATATACATATAAGAAGTATTTGGCTTTGCTTAATATGACAAGGAACAAGATGAGACCTGAGAATTGGGCGAAGCCACCTTCTTGGTTCTGTGGAGAATTCGATCCAGCTCCTGTTTGCATGTTCGAAGAATTGTTAATGCCGTGCCCCTGTGTCTTACAAAGCCAAAACCATAAGACATTCTGTTACAACCGAATGTTGCTTTGAAAGGAAGAATTAAATTTCTGTGAAATTGTATAAAAAGCGATTTTCAAGCTTGTCTATCACTGTCCTATATACACTTAGAAATTCGTTTGATACCAAACGACGACTGCGTTTACACCAGTGTAATGTTTTGTGTAAATACCACTTTGTATCGAGGAATAATTTATTGAAACATTTTTATTATTATTATTTTGTATTGCGTTTGTGCTTTCCTCTCGAAATATTGTAATAAAATATTCGACGTACATATTGTAAGGATTTGCTTTCTCTCTGTGGCGAGAGGAGTGAAATGAACATCTTAAAAATTTTGTGCCCATAAAAGAAGTAAAACTTTCCCAAAAATTTTCACTTTCTATAGGTATCTCTGTGTTGGTTAAACATAATATAGATTCTTCTCTTCTCAAATGGGCGTCGAACTGAGATCTTATGAGCTAATAAATTTTGCGACAGTTGTCGTTACGAGTTAAAGTAATTTCCAAAACCCATTCTCCACTGCTTTCACTTTGCTACAAGCCTGAGTGTCAGCCGCAGAGGAGTAGTTGATTTATGGTAATGTTCCATCCAAACCATTTTTGTATATTTTCCATGAATAAGGGAATTCGGGAAGTTGCGGGTTCTTTTTCTTTCTTCTCTCTCCATTGCCACGGCTGCTTCTCTCTGTGTATTTTAGTGCCGATTTAAGGATCATCATCGTACAGTAGTTATCCGCTGTATAAACATAATATTCATTCATATTGTGAACGCATTTGTAGTGCTAAATGTGCCACAAAGGTATGTCCCCATTTTCTTCTCCTCAGCCCATCATCCACATCTCATTCCACTCTACACATACCTTTCCTCAACTTTTCTGCCCTGCAAATGGCTTTCTCGCCACCATTCCAAATAATATACATCAATACCGCGCTGTTGTCGGGATTTAATTTCGGGCTTTTGTTACATTTAGCAACAAATTACACCATTCTACCATAGGTTCAAGAAATACCTTGTTTTTCGTATCACAATGCATTTTTGATTTTACACCATACTCTAAAAATATCTTTAAGGGTCAAATGAGACAAAAATTGTTGTATACATACAGTTACTATTTGTACCTAGTCTGCAAAGTTTAATGACTCTTTAGAAAGCATATTTCGTATCCAATAATATAATTATATATAATATAATAATATAATAATTATTGACAACCATTTTTTCATTCAGTTTTACTAGGTTTTTGAACAAATCAAAAGAATTATGCAATATTAATTTAATTAATAATTTTAATAAAAATACGAAACATTTAAATAAGCAAGTCGTCCATGAGGCAAGTGTGATGTCTTCCTAAAGAGAAACAGTAAAATAAATAACAAGTGCGTTTGCGGTCATATTAGAGAGCTTCTTATATCATTAGATGAAGTCATTGAAGTGGATTTCTTTAATATACACGCACAGAGAGCCTCTCTGAGAGAGGAATGGGAGAAGACAAAACCTTATATTACATAGTAGTATGAGCAGCACCTACCACCAGTTTTCCTCGTAAGAAAAACCAACAGAAACTTGAGTAATCTAACCATTATCATCATACCTCCTTGCTGGGAAACATGCACCACGTTTCGTTTTCTTCTCCTTCTCCGTAAGGAACTGACCGTCTTCTCCGCTGAACAGTGACTCCATGCTTAAATCATACTGTCACAAGTAGTGCATACCAAAGGATAGGGTAAAAGAATTATGGCAATTCGTTTTAACTAGGTATTTATTTACTACTTCAAAACAGATAAAATAACAACGGACTCATTCACACATTTTGTAGGCAGCGTTAATCGCATCACATCTTAAGTGGGTATCGTTTCGTTTAAGCTAATGACACAACATATTTCAATCCGTAGCGCAAATTATATAAATATTCCGTAAACTTTGAAATCCCATTCTTTCTTATTACAAACCACGCTTTTTGAGTGTGTTACAATACGAGGAGCTCGACGCGACGTCGCAGAAAAACTAAAGAACTAACCGAATGTGATAACTTTCAAACTACTTGGGAATAAATGTTTTCAAACCGATGAAGAGGATTTGCCAAAATTGTCAGAAAATGGTAAGCAAAAGTGAGTTCAAATATATCCAACACTCCTCTTGAATGTACTATGTAAATTATGAAGGAAAATACTTTTAGAATCGCTATTGTTGCACAATTGTAAAAGCTACTTTTATATTTTCGTTCTGGCGATGCACAACAGTGTAATCTCATTATGCCCATTACTTTTTGACTCGAAAATCCAGAAAATTCCTGTTATTGTCATCTCTATGACATTTGAGTATCAACATTATCAGGAAAGTGCGTATTTAAATGCGCATTACTGTGTAATGGAATGCTCTCATTTTTTCTGAGATGAGAGCTGTGAGCAAACGGAAGGTTACGAACTTATATATGCAAAAGTAAAAAATGGGAGAAAATGGTGACTTGGTGCATACATTGTATACGTATGGCATATCCTGCGCAATAACAATGAACACAGGAATACCCAATGAATGGAGGAAGGGTGGCCCACCTGAGGATTTATACAAGATTTCCGGTTCACTTTACGTCCACGAGACGAAGGTTGTCTTCCCCAACCTTTTAAACGGATCTCTCAGAATAAGCCTTTTTACTACTTATGACTATTTATGCAGAAGTGGTTT
Source organism: Cyphoderus albinus (assembly GCA_021029165.1). Taxonomy (NCBI): domain Eukaryota; kingdom Metazoa; phylum Arthropoda; class Collembola; order Entomobryomorpha; family Paronellidae; genus Cyphoderus; species Cyphoderus albinus. The sequence continues at coordinate 59,305 of VYYJ01000358.1, read as the reverse complement.
ATGGAGAATTATTGTTCCGGTTGGATGAAAAAATGAATTTAACACTTAACTTTTGCCAGTTTTCCAAAATTATGTTTGTCTCCACATTCGAAAGAGAATAGCAAAATACTAAGTTCAAGTTGTATGATCCTGTCTGCAAATCAAACATTTAAAGCATTCCTGGTTACGAACGTAAGAGAGACAGCAGACCAAAAATAGTTTCGCCAGCGAAATAACAAGTAAAAACTGTTTTACTTAACATAGATAGATATATTAGGCAACACTGCAAGCCAATCGTGTTTGTTAGTTATTCAGAAAAAGTATGCAACATGTGCGCGGTTTAAAGAAGAAAAAGAAAAAAAATGTGTATTTCCATTTCATAAATACGACAAAAAATGTGTGACTAAAGCTGGTCAAAATACTTTTCAGAGGAAGCAGCTTAGTCATTTTATTAGGAGCAAATAGAATCCCTGAACTGGCAAAAAGAATGAAGTTGGAAAAAGTGGAAATCGTATAAAAGAATCTGTACTTTTATTCTGAGAGCATACTTTAGGAGGAAAAACAGGACAGGGAAATCCGGAAGAAGAATAAGTTGAATTTCCTTTCCCACTGAGAAAGTTTGTGTTGTTCTTTATTATGTTGATGATTCAAATGGATATGTTGTATTTATGTATAGAAAGGAGTAAAAAGAAGGAAACGGGAACATATTTGATATAGTATTATCAATGTTAGAAGAAAGCCATCTAAATGCAGTGCTGCAGGATAATGTGACCAAGAGGATGATGATGGCAAGAGAGGACAAAATGGGAATAAGTTAGCAGAAAAGAGTAAAGACCTTCTTGCGGAGTTTATGTAGTGGCGGCGGTGATGGTGGTGTTGTACGAGAGGCAGTTTTGTACACCCTTTTTAAATTGTTGCCGTTTGCCTTGGAGTGTTTCACCAAATAAACTCTATATCTTCTTTTCCACGCCATAAAATCCTAGAAGAATGACTGCAATAAGACAATTGTACTAAATTTGATTACAGATTATGCCCATATATATTGCTCCGAGGTTAAGGGGAAATGTCGGAAAATAAATGCAACTGTTGCAAGTCTTTCTTTTCCTCTTATTTTCTTTCTTTGGATAGCTGGATTTAAAAAAATAAAAAGTCACATCCTGTTGTGCCTATCCTTCTTACTTAAGTAACTTGTTTTCCTCAACGCGATGTCATTATGCATGCTGAACTCTATTCTTTGGTTTTCTATATCTGGCAACCGTAGCTTATATTATTTTATGCGTTATGCAGATTTACTTTGTAGGAGAAACGCACTTATTCGTTACAGCATCAACTTCTCAACTCTTTCTCCTTCTTTCTTCTTCCGCTCCTCAACCTTCCTTCATTGAAACAAAAAGAAACAACATTTCTTCAAAAAGAAATACATCCGTTTATTTAGGAAGCTTATCATAATGTGCTAGTAAATGAATCCATTTCCTTCACAATGTCCATGTATACGAAATGTTTATCATTTCACAGGAGACTTGGAGAAATGGAACGGGAATAAAACCACTGAAAGTAAACTTTGACTGTTTAACTCGAAAAAATGAGTCCCCTGTCCTCATTGCTGATGTTTATATTATAATATTCTTTTATATAAAGCGAATTTTTACTATTGTCCTAAAAATGGGTGCTGTTTTGAGGTCTTCCTTTGTATTCTGTTTCTCTCACTTTGACATTTGTTTATTTCTGAAAACTAAAACGTTTTGTGTTCTGTTTCTCATTTTAGTGAAAACTAAAAACAACTCGTAGGATCATAAATCTTTATTATAATATGGAATTAAGACTGTGTAGTAGTGGACAGCGTCCATAAAATGTAAATTATTTGCAAAGTACAAAAATTGTATTTATCTTTACCTACATATATGATTAATAGGCAGGCGACAAAATAATAAATTCGTAATCATTTCATTAGCGGTCGTGTGTATCGTCTAATCTGTGAAACATGTTATCGTTTGAATCAACCGAAAATAAGCAATTTACCTTTGTTCATTAAACCTCAAATGAAAGTGCGGTGATTCGTATTATTTGATGTTGATGGGACATGTGCAGTATTTACAAGGCCGATTAATGGTACATGAAGTTCATGTCATGAACCAAAGTTGCTTCTGGGCTAGTAAATACTCTTTTACTAGTTGTACCCAACGTAATTAAATGCTGTGGTAGATCCGCAGACGTCAGTTACATTAGATGGCATAACTAATAATAACATAAAACACTTTAATTAATAAAAGTGCCGACTTTCGGTCACTCTGCAATAAAACACAAGCATTAATTTATGTAAACAAACAAAACACGCAATCGTTATTCAGATTCAGTTTATTGTAAACTATAATTGTTACATATACAGCGGAACGAAACTCCATTTGTCAAATATTCTATGTAAACATTTTTACTCTATAAGTCTTTCGACTTTAAAAAAAAGTATCTATTTATCTATGGAAATAAACAAGTAAATATCAAGTTGCTTGAGGAAAGTTGATAACGCGTATATAAAAAAAACTCCCATATTGCAGCGACTGAAGAGCATTGATGCAATCCTAAATGTCAACAGTAACTTCACTGAAATCAACAGAAACAAGAAACAGCTCCTGCGTTTCAATGTTTCAAATAAACAATAAGTGTAAATGTATATTTGACACGTATGTATCTAATACCATTTTCGTTCTTAATTTTCGAACGTCCCAATTTTTAGTCACTTTATAATAATTACTAATACTGATATGTTCAATTTATTTTTGAAAACTGATTAAGGTTTAAATTCTGAAAGATTCTTGACTGATTGGTTTAGAGGTTTTATGGAGAAATATTTATTATTTATTATTTTATTTAATCCCCTAAACTTCCAATTTGATAGCGGAAGTCTGTTGTAAGTAAGCTGTTTTCCTTTAGTTTTAGCCCAAAAGGCTTTTCTTGAAATAAATTTTAGGTAGATTATTGAAATATTTTCAGACTGTCATAACTATGAGTATCATCTTGGACAACATTGGGATTTGTGAAGAGCGTTTCAGTCCAAATGTTAATCCCCTTTAAAATCTTATCTGTAAAGGATGTTGTACAGCAAAAATAAGGTTTGGTGCCTGAAGATTTAAAATATAAAAATTGTCATAAAATCTGCCTGCACTAAGCAACTGGAGTAATATTTTTATACTAAACCACAGATTGTTTTGCTCTTGGCTTATTTGTACTTAAAATTTTCTTAATGAGCGCCTTATATTACATTTAACAAAAATATGCCAGCTTTTAAATATTCAAGAATTTCTACAATGGCGGATTGCATTTGCAGATATCTCTCTGCAGTGTAGCTTGAATTTCCAAGGTCGAGTTATCCAAATTCTCTTAAAAGCAACAGAAAGTGGAGCAGTTTATTAATGCAGTTTTTAGTAAGCTGTCCTTCATCTCTGCCTAGGGTGTTCCTATTACCAATTATTTTTCTGTGAATTGCATAACATCCGTCTTTATTCACCATTTAAGCTGTTAAGAATGTTGAAAAACAAATGTAATGGCGAGTACATATATTAATCACGTCACAATACAGATTTAGCATTTCTTCTTTTTCAATATTGCTTACCAGTAAACCATAAATGTTGTATTAAAATAATTAGCCTAATTTCGTCAAAGTTTATCAGTATTCCTCAACCTTAGCCATTTATATGAATCATATTTTAATTTTGAAAAGTTGTTAAACACTAAATATTTATTGTAGGGGTTTCATTGATAATATGGTACAGAAGTTTTGGTGTTATTTTTCAGGCCAATGCAATTATTATGCATGAATTCCACAATTTACACTGCACATTTATTGTTGTACTTATGGAGTGTGATAATAATGTGCAAGGTGAGGTGCGGCGACATATGAGTAATACTAAACATTTCTGTCATTTCAAACTTTAAGGCAGTTAGCTAAAATAACCCGTAAGATTGCATTTACACTGTAACTTTTTATTGATCCTTGTATTAATATATCCAATATAATTTTGTCATTTCCCATCTGCGAAAGCGTAGGGACTTAATCTGCATAACTGTGCAAAAGGGAGAAAAAATGATAGTTGAGTAGAGTCATGCAATTTATGAAGTGATACGATGATGTGGGTTCGTCTTCTCGTGCTCATCATTTTCCTGACTAGGTCGTTGTGCATTCTTTTCTTGATCTTAAGCTGAACCCACCTCACATTGCTATTGCTACTTCTTAAATGTCTGTGTATTTTTATGCAACTCTTCTCTTTACTCCTCATTCATCTTCTTCATTTTTTGTGGCTACAAAAGAACTTCCATTTTCTTCCGTGGCACAACTGCGCTCATTTGACTTTTAGTGCAACCTACCTGAACATAATCATAATATCATCATCTTGATCACGAGTCAGTTGTACATTCATGATCTGGTCCATACACCAGCCAAGACTTGTGGCCTTTGTTGCTTTTCCTCTCCCTCTCTGTTTAACTCCTCAAGTGTAACCTTTCAGCTTATGCGAAGCAAAAATCAAGAATCAAGACTACCACAGTCTCGAAAAAGAGCACGTCTATGAATCTTCTTTTGCTGCCTCAATCCTTTCAATAGAAAATAGAATATCAAACATTCTCATGTTGTGCAGTACAACTTGATTACCAAAACGATTGTGTCACCGCATCCTTAACTACCGGCAATACAGCTTGACAGGTGGCTCTACACCTTTTAGCAGGTCTACTTGACCCTGGGGAAAGCTCGACTCTGTGAAGAACCACTTCCACTCATTCATCAACTTTCTAGTGGCTTTGAGATCCACAAATAAATGCAGAAAGGTACTTTTTTAAGAGACGGGGTTACTAGAGAAAAAGTGCGTGAATACTTATTTTTTCTAAATTTCCCCTAAATTTGATTTAATCATAAATGAAGTACCTACAGTGAGAGTGCGTGGAATGATTTTCCTGTAAGAAGTTACATATTACGAATAACAGAAGTGTTAGTACAAGTTTACGTTTCCCTACTTTAAGTCATATAAAGTGTTTCTGATAGTTCTGTTTACTAATGCAAGTATGAGTTTATCGTGTCCCAAAAGTAACTTGTAACTAACTTGATACCAAAAGACAATGTAGGCTGAGAAAAAGTGTGCTACTCTTATCAGAAAATGACATCACAAATCAGTGGAGGGCTGGGAGGATTAGGAGCGCGATTTTGTTGATCGTTGATAAGTTTGAAACGTGACTTCTGAAGGGAAAAATCTTAACTTTTTTAAAATGGGAGCTAAATCTCTATTGTTGGAACAATACGTCTCATGAGTTGAAATTGAGTGTTATAATATTTATTTTTTCTGACTGATATCATGGCGAAAGAAAGGCAGTTTCTTTAAATTAGCAATAGTCAAGAAAGATGACAAAGGAGACTGGCTGTGTTGGGCTGGTGTAATCGAGAGATAAGGGGTTGTAAATCCCTCTCTTTAGTTTAGTTGCACTTTTCCTTCCTCATTTGGATGTTTATCCACTCATGTAGCCTTCGTTATTTTCATTGCCAAAACTATTGAAGATTTTACTTTCAGATAATACATTTTTTACGGTTGACTTCCTCTCATGTTACCTAGCTAAACTCGGCTCTGTTCTGTGCTTGTCGTGTCACTAAATATTATTATACACGGTGTGTCCTGAACGTTCCAACTTTTAAATTTTTTATATGATTCTGGAGCAGAGGGCATATTATCTTGGTTGACAAGGAGGCTGCGCTTACGCTGGATGCATTAACATTTTTGGAAGATATTTTCTAAAACAAAGGAAGGAGAAACGATAGGAATGCGAAAGGAGAGTTAAGTGGATAAAGAAACATAAAAAGCGGATGCTCACATAATGCTTACCACCTTTCACTCCCTCTGCCTCTGCATCTTTATTTTCTCTGTCGTTCATTTTTCTCTTGATTCATTGTTTCCAAGAGTGTGACAGTGTTTGAGCATTGAAGGAGTTTGTAGGCAATAGACAATACTTTCGCTCGAATGAAGACTCTTTTCTCCGTCTCTGCTCTGTTACAACATCGGAATCAAAATCAGTACCCTGGAGGTGTAAAACAAAAAAGTGAATAAAAAGCCCGACTCTTTTGTTGAACTTTTTATACCCCAATCTTACTCGCACATTGAAACAAGAAGTAAATTTTAGATGGATGATAGAATAAGAAAATGTCTATGTGTAAGTGTCGTGTTTGAAAGTGCATGTGAATAATACTGGAAAAGTCTCCCGAGTGACTCATTTTATTCACGGAAAATACATTAGCCTGTCTCTCATTTCACACGTATATTTTTTGTCTTAAGCTGTACAACAGTAACCGAATGTCTCCTTTTATCCGTTTTCTATTTTTTTCTCCACTCGTTTTTGTCTCTTTCTCCAGTCAAATCAACAGCCCATAAGTCAGCTCTCTCGCGATTTTCTCGTCAACTTGACTTTAGCCGAATAAAAAGGGAAAAGAGGCCATCATCAGTGTGACTATGCCATAATATAGATTTCGACGGTGACGTCTCACTCAAGGAGAGAACGGGCTTCACCTAAATGTAAGCAAGTTTAATAATACAGCTTGATGCTTGGCTTTATATGTCTAGCTGCGGAATGAAGACAAATATAGGAGTACGTGGATGTACTATTTCATTTTTGTCGGTTCCCCCTTTCTCACAAAAAAGAATCCTTCACTTCCAACTCAAAAAGATGAAGTGTCAAGTCTTGGAGTGTCTCCTCATCCATCCTCTTGAACAAAAGCTCAAGTTGAAAACAAGGGAAAGAAATAAACGGGGACAGACGTGCTTTTTGTTACCTTATTTCACCTCGTCTCAGCAACGTATTCATAAGCTCAGCTCACGCGTAATGACAGAATGCCTATTCATTCTTAGCCTGATCACTATAATTTATTTGTAACTTGGTAATCAGTCAAGAAGTGACAAGAAAAAACTATGTCTCGGCTCATTTTCAAAGCATAATAAAACAAAGAATTTACTATCGCATTACTGTCGCATGCGAAATGAATATGTACGTAATCATAAAATCACTCATTTCAATTACTACAAATTTGGTTAGGTAGATACAATTCTTGCAAGAAAACACAATAGCAATAGCATACCTAGATATTTGGATAGGCTACAAAATCAGCTTAGGCATTCTGTACCTTGTTGGGATTTGATTTCGGATTTGGTCGGAAACTTCAAGTCTAATTCAGCCAGCATTTCCGAAGGTATAAAAGGAGTGGCCAATGTATTAGGAAATGTACAATTTATTTACTCGGATTGCATTTTCCGTTTAAGCAAAAAGAAGGTATAAAGACTAATTTATGAGCTCATTTATCTGAAAGTTTGTCGGACGCCTTAATGCTACTTGATTTTCGTGGATGCCGATAAAGCAAGCACTTCTACATGCTCTCTGTGTGCCCCATAACTGGTCTGTTGCCCCAGTAATAATAATATAAGTACACAAATAAACAACGGCATTTATTCTTGTGCTGGGTGGCTCAACTTCATCACACAATGCTTGCGAGAAGTTTTTCCGATAAAACCGTCGCTACATGTGTTATGTACAACCTTATTACAAAACATTTCCTTTCCTCTTTCTTTATGCATGCCCCTGATTTTCTGACTGTGTCCAATAACCAAATAAAACGAGAGTTGTAAATACAACACGGTATGGGTATGTTATATGTAGAAATAGTAAATTTGTAATACGCGTGGTCAACAAAATTACTTGCACACGTACATGGCTTACGTAATCCTCCTGTTCTTTAATATAATGGTATTGTTTGTAAGCACAAAAGTAAAGTTGTCAGTTTTTAAGGAGAAAATGTAACAGTTTGCCCTTTTTCACTATTATTATTGCTACCGGTCCACTTCACCACTGCCAACTATACGTTTGGCGTAGTATCTGGGGTACGAAGGAAAGGGCATTTTTGGGAAAGAACCTTTTATCTAAATAAGAAGATCATCATCATTTCTTCGCATGTTGACTCTTCACTTGATTTTTCCTCACTCGATTCATTACTTTATGGAGAAAGAGAATGTGCCGTATCGTCTCACATTTCCGATGCAGCTTTGCTTCTTTTCTTCGACATATTCTGTTGCATAAATATCTATTTTTATTATGAACAAACAAGCTCGTAGATGTGAGTGAAACCAAGGATTGTATTTAAGTACATATATGCATATCAAATGAACACGAGAATCAGTATAACATAAACTCGTTGAAACATTTACTCTAACTCTGCAATGTACTTAATATATATAGCTAAAATGGCCATCACATAAGCACGGAGCAGCTGGTCATTACATCATAATATTGTTCATATGAATGCAATCTCTCGACTTACCAGCTAGTAAAAGGAACATAATACTTGGACTTCATAAGATGATATGAAGTGGTCACCACTGACTAAGAATGAGTCCATTCCTTTGTCGCAATTTGTATGTTGTCAAGTTTCATCAGATAGTGGGATAAAATGGAACTGGACACTGAAGTAGCAATATGCTACAGTTGCAGCAAAGATGCATCGATACACGAATATGTACAATGTACTTTGCAAGGGTTATTATGGACAGGAAGAAAGTGGTCATTGCAGACGTTACTCTTCCTACTCATATGTATTTTTGATGGCCGATATTGTGCCTCAACGAGAAGGTTGTGAGAAAATAAGCGAGTCAGCAGATTCGCTCGAGACATATTTTAATTGTTTGGATAAAGATCTCCAAACAAAATGAGATAACATCCGATCCCTACCAATATCTGTCGGGATGCAATGCAATTCTGAATGAATGGATATTTTAAAATTGTTGAATAAAAGTCTTAATAAAATAAAATAATAATCCTTTTGTCCAGTGTTGCGTTCTTATACTAGATTACAATATAAATACCTAGTTTCATATAAACGTCTCACTTTATTTTCAAAATTAATTTTTGCTTTTCTGCCTCACACCGAAAAGAATGATTGCCAACCTTGACGCTATAAATAATGCAGCATCATTGTGGTGAGCCGATGATATTATCTATCTTTATTTTCAAAAAAGAATTATGATAGCAGGAGAGAAAACGAGGCTTTGCGTAGAGCGCTTGCGAAATGATGATTATTATTTTTATTGTTATCTGAAATGAAAGGAAAATATTTATGTTTTTGTGGATTGCGGAGGGTTGCCCTCTACTGTTTTACCCTTTAGCGTACGCTACTCCTTTCATCCAACAGGACGAACTGAGGAAATAGATAAGGCGAAGAAAGGAGATGAAAAAGAGCAATATTTAATTTTACGTGATATTTGTAACTCTGGAGCGGAACAACGTCTTTTTCACTTTTCAAGCACGCAAAGTAATTTATCTCTAAATAGGCAAAATAACTTTGACTCTGAGGAAACGCAAGGGAAAAATATTTTCAATGCCAACAGTGGCTTGAAAAATCTTGGTTCTCTCTGCTCCGGCCGAGTCCTTCATTTCCGATGGCTAATATTTTGAGTGGTATTCGTTAATTTCTTTGAAAACAATTATATCTGAAGAAATATTGTTACGGCACTTTCCGACCTTCCTCTCTGCTTTTTCCATGCGAATGAATAAAGCGTCCATATAATTGCCATACACAAAAAAGACAAGGGAGAGGGGATGCGGAGGAACAACAAAACGAAATGCGACTGAAATATATTTATAGCCACAAACTATTTGCCATGCATATAAAAAGGTCGAACAAGTATTACAACCACCAAACTGCCGCGCACCAACAAAATTAGTATTGGTTTATATTTTGTCATATAACTATAAAACATAATAATGGTAATATAAAACAAAAACGTCTGAGTGTGTGGCACGGCCATCATACAATTCTTCTTGAACCATTTTCCTGAGCATTTTCATTTCCAGAGGAATTGTACCAATGATAAATGCAATATCCGTTGTTACCTTCTTGTACATCTCTCTCAGCTCCTTCATTGCTTCGTGATCTTTTCTTCGTGTCCTCCGTTTATCCTTTTTCCGTCTTCACTTCTTATACCAAAAATATAGTAATAATCGTAATGGTTGTCGCGGCAAAGCCAGTGGTAATGTGGGTGGGTGGCTAAAAGGAAAATAGAAAAGAAGGAAAAAGTAGAGGAAGAAGGAAGAAAGAGCAAAAGCAAAAGCATTGTCTGGAGGAGAGTCACTTGATATTTGGCTTCTATTACCATTCCATAACCCAAACCGAAAACTATATTATGATTGCCGTTGCTGCTGTTTTGTTCTTGCTGCTTGTCTGCATGCAACTTTTTACTTTATACTTTACTTACTTTACTTACTTACTTTACTTACTTTATAATAATAATAATATTATTATTATTATGTTAGTACGGTTTCATTTTGCTTTTTGGTCAATATCATTCTTTCTCTGTTTTGAGCCGGCTTTTCTCTAGCTTCTGTTCTTCATCTTCTTCCTTCCTTTATCTTTTTACTTCTTGCCAAAAATCCAGACGGCTCATGCTAGCTCTCCTTCCGTTTTGTTTTTTCTTTTAAACCCATAGAGAAGAAGTAATGGTTTCTATTAGAATTCCACATGTTATTTTTATGCAGTGGCAAACCAGCATCTCTCTACTTACGCCAGATCTCCTTAAAAATATAATAATGTTTGCCTCGACTTCTCCGCATCTGTTATAACTTTTGTGACTTTTCTTCTCTGCCCGGTTTAGCGAGAGTGGAACTTGGAGAGAATAATACACTGCCTTATTTTATTATTTCTTTTAGTTTTACATTTTAGCCATATTATATTTTTCCCTTTTTTAAAAACGTCGTTCGATGCCAGTTGAATTTACATGTATAACAAGGAAGGAGGAGGTTTTTCCTGGAAGCCAAGAAACTTTTTAACCTCTACTTCTCATCCTTCACTTTATTCTTCCAGTGGTTACCCTTACATTCCAAATTCATATTGAACTTGTAACCGTTTACACAATTCTTTAAGTAATTATGCACGACAAAGTTTAATGCTTATTGAAATGCAGTCAAAAGAGAACGTTTAGCTATGAAATTATTCATGAATACTTTCCATATATTGATTTTTGTCGTGGCATTGTTGAAAATTCGGAAACCTGAATTTTAATAAAACTTCAACAAAGATAAAGTATCAGTGACTCATATTTATAGGTAAGCAAAGATTTGTGGTTTCCATTTACATTTTACGTTAGCATGGCACGGCATCTCATCTGTTTCAGTATTGTAATGTGACTTACCGACCTTATTTAATTACACATAAAAATCCAGTTGTCCGGAGGTCTGCAAAATATCTTGTCCAACTTAAAGCTATTAATTTATATTAAGTATTTGAAGCGGCGAAGATACGCCTGATTTTACTTTTGTAATAAACTGAAAAAAAGTATTAGGTACTAGTTTATTCTTTCTCGCTGTACAGGAATTTTTTTTGAGTGATGCCTCTTGAGACCATTTATAGTCATCTATTTTATTGTGCTTATCAAAATCAGAAAGAAATTTACTGTTGTTCTGTATAAGAAAAAGATTCTCTTCAGTGTTTAGATCACCTAGCTTTTGTATATATGAAATTGGAGAACAGTCCAAGAAAAACGCTACAAAATTAAGTATTTTACTGGTGATGCTGAGAAAGTTATAGGAGAATGAGTGAGAAAGAATGAAAATAATTGTGGAACGAGGAGGGCATACAAAGAAGAAAAATAATACAAAAGCGTCCCCCTTTCCACACTTTCCCTTCTTTTACCAAGAAAAAACTGAAAGTGAGCGAACTAATATTATTTGGTTGTGGGCGTGTAGACCAAGTCTGAAACGGAGCGCATGCAAAAATTCTAGGCACATCCTTGCTCATTGTCTTCACAGCTCCTTTGTTGTAAAGCCACTATCTTCAGTTACCTTACTCTCATCATCTGCATCACAAGATTATTGTTTGCTTTCCTCTCTCCACTCCTCACGCAGCATTTTATTGTCTTTTTGTTCATCCAGCAATGATATCAATCAACAATCCCTACTTTCCTTTATAAACAATTGAATACAGTAAACATTTCTTGAAACCAAATTATAAACAGGGGAGCCGGATCAAGAATTTAAAAAGGCTCGTGTCAAAGAATGCATGCCCAAGCAATATTGCACCAGTTGTAAACAACGTTTATTTGGCTTTATAGAGTATTATTATTTAAAACCCTTTTTAGATATATACGTAAAACTGTTTTTTCCACAAATGACATTTTTGCTCCTTCCAAACGGCCTGGCTGTCCTTTTGATTTTAAGAATGTAATTTATTTGCACCAAATTTATTCTTACCATATCTACCCACATACAAAATACAGCGTCCATCATATAGCTGACATCCGTTCTACCTGCTTTTTCCTGAAAAAAGTAGACGACCAGGTTCGTTTTCCTCATGCATACTGCACAGGAATTGTTTGCAGTGACGTCGTTAGTTACAAGGAATGATGTAAATGAAGATTATTGCGCATTCCGAGCACACAACTTTTATACATTAACTGCGGAAGTGTATAGGATAAAAGTCGTTTATGAATACGAAGAGGTTGTTATTATTAATATTAATTTGTGTATGTATATACGCGGACTGGATGTTGTAAGAAAATAACGGTAATAATAGCAGAGAAGAGTATATACACACATAACACGGTTTTAGTGTCAAGTAGTTTTTATGTGTCTGATTTTAATGGGACTTGACAAGGACGAGGTCTATAAAATTAATTGTGGTATGGTTAGCAAAAAATGGTTCGTAAGTGCATACGAAGGAAAAGAAAATGTTGTGGGGCAGCGGCGAGGAAAGGAAAGAGAAGGGAAAATAAGAGAAAGAAAAGACGATGGCATCACGCAGATAATACTTATAAACATGCATATATTCATGGCAGAGGAGAGAAAGAAGGAAGGAGGAAGGGATGAGTGAAAAGAGAGGAGAAGAGTGTGTTGTGCTCTAATGGTAGGGTTGTTAGCTTCTCGGTTGGCCATGTGGAGGACAATTTTTTATTCAGGGGACGCAGGATAAAAAGCAAGCAGAAAGCAAAGTCTTGTGTGTACATTAGTTAACAGGGTATGGAGTTGAGAGAAGTGGAAGAAAACAGAAGAGAAAAGAAGAAGGAAGTAGTGAGCTGCTCATAATATTATTATGGAAGAGGCGTTAAGTTACACAACATACAAGAGTAGAAGAACATGCATGTACTTTTTTATGTTATCAAGATTCATAAGATGTAAAAAACAAAAAAAAAGTGAGTGAGCGAGAAATACGAGGAGCAGGTCTCACTCTGTTGTACTTTCACAGACATTCACTGACTCACTCTGTGTGTATATCTACGTTCTTGTTGAGCAAGAAATAGGAAAAAGGAAAAAAATAAGTCGTTGTAGGGCAAAGACAAGCTACAAGCGAAAGTAAAAGTAAGCAAAGGAATGAGGAAAGAGAAAGAAAATAAGAGAAAACCCAGACGAGAGAGAAACGAAGGAGCAAGAGAGGGAAAGAGGAAAAGTCATAAAAGTTTTTTTTTCGGGATGTGCCCGAGTCGTTTCCCGTGTCAGCCTTTGCAAACCTTTCTCGGACGACAGGTTTATGAAGATCATATGTTACTACCGTTTACTTTCGCCACAGCTCTTTCTTTTTCGTCTTTCTCCTTTTTTGCCCATTGTTATGTTATTGCTCCTTGCCAAGTTTTATCGGAACCATCCGAAGCAATCATCCGTTTTGCAGGAGCAGTGACATAAGAAGAAAAGAAAGAAGGAAATGGACGGGAACCAACAAAGGCATAGAAAATACACTATAATATATAATAATGAAGATCAGAGTGGCGTTGTGTATTTATACACCTTTCACGAGTGACTGTTTTCCACTTAGGTACATTTTAAAGAAAGTGCCTGGCATATTTTCAAAATCGAATACAAATCAATACAATGATACAGTGTATATATACCAAACAAGCGCACACTTGATCGAAATTGGCACCCGATTATAATGGAAGGAGAAAAAATATTTGAAATCGGTATAATCAAAGAGAGGCAAAGGGATCGGAAAAGGAACACAAGAAATTTAAGTAAATCGTTTAATGTGCTTGCTGTATAAATGACACTTAAGCCAAGTTGCTGCTATCCATAGTGTCCCTGTTTCCTTTCCCTTTATTATTGTCCTCCAAAGCAACATTATACTTTTTATGAACTAGAACATTGGTAATAAATATATTACGTTTATGGTGATAAAACAAAACCACTCTGCGAATTCTCTGCTAAGTAGCCTGAAGGTGCATTTCTTATTATTATGTACTATTATTGGTAGCAAGCAGAAAATAGCCGGAGTCGTGTAATAGCGATATTATTAACAGTCTATGGAGCCTACGAATGCTGACACAAAGCGTCTTTTATTGTTGTTGGAAGAGAGGGATGTGAGTTGGAACTGCGAAAATTCTAATACTTTCTTTGCCGCTACTATGCTACTCTAATGTTTGTCCCTTGCAGTCCAGTTCGGCAGGAATTGTTCGTGTATAGTTTTTCCTAGTACATATTGCTAAGTATTATTATTGTTATTGTTACAGAGAAACGAACAATTTTCTTGCATATAGAGAATAATGTACAAAAATGTATAAGTGTACAGTCTATATTCTGGTGCGAGAGAGGTTGACCATTTCTCTGTCCAACTCTATCATCTTTTTATTTTTATTTTTTATACGCTAAGTAAAACATATCACACTCACCATAATGTCACATAATAATATAATACACAAGATATTGGCAATGAATAAAAAGGGGGTGCAGAGAAGGAAGAAAAGAAATGGTCAGCTTCTTCCACTTTTCGTATAAGAATGGCACGTCGACGGCCCAATCCATCCTCGCCTGGGCACAATAAATAGCCCAATATGTAATGGGATCGGAAGCCAAACTTGCAATCATAAACAATTTCCTTCCATTCATGGCTAAACCCCGAAGAGAGACATTTTGGGATGTTAGGTAATATGATTATTGCCATTTGTTCGTCCTCTTCTTTCGCTTCTTGGACTTGCTACATGGCAGTGGAAAGAGAACCTTTTCCTGTTTGGAATTCCGGATAAAGTTTATGTTTGGTAATGTTGTTGGTCCTCCGGTAGTTTTGTGTGTACCTCTTCCTTCTCCCAATTTATTCCGAGAGACAACTTTACGCAAGTATCCCCAGCAGCATCAACATTCGATGTAGGCACATTTCGACATATAAAACTAGCACCATTTTCTTCTCGTCATCGCCACAATTTCTTTCTTTACATTTCGTTGTAATAACGGACGGTGGTCCGCACTCTCCAATGAAACATTTTCAGGTGGTACAGCGGTTCTCACAACTCTTTCTCCGAAAAGTAGTAAAATTTTTCATATTTTGACAAATATTTCACTTGGCTTCGAAACAAATGTTGCTTCGGTGGCTGTTATATTCCTTGCTCTTAAAAATGAAGAAGCCTCTCTTACCTTCATCTCAGCTTCTTTCCAACATGCTGAAATAGTATAGTTTCACTATTTTTAGACTACATATACATATGTTGGTGTTCAAGCTACATGCCTTAATCTAATGTCCGAAACTACATGGTACGAGGATAGTGAAAATAATGACTCTGACCAGAGATGACAATGTGAATAAGCGACTATCTATGCCACGTCAGCAAAAGGGTAAACAATTTTTATGCCTTTTTCTTGTTCCCATGCAACATAAGCCGTGCATTTCGTAGCTCAAGTCTCACATCGTCACACATTCATTCTACATACATCCTTACACGAGTAATAAATGTTATGTAGCATCTCTAAACAAGTTGTCATTTCATAAATACGCCATTGTATTCATCACGGTCAGCAAAATAAATAATTTATTATGTTGTGTGATGGATGCTTCTTGTTGACAAAAACTGATGACGATCACTAAAAGTATATTTGAAGTTGATTACCTATTCTCTGGATTGTGGCTGAGTACAGTACCTTTAGTAGGATGATGAGCCAAATAAAAATATTTTATTTTACTACATTTACATAACGCAAAAAAAAAACTCATGCAATATAATTTTTTTTGAAATGTCACTTAATGACTGTAACTTTAAATACATAAAATTATGTGCTAAAGGATATTAAGTAGAAACCAGCGTTATTGATACATAGAGATGAAGAGCAAGATAAAACTGACTTGGAACAACGATGACACCACTAATGTCACGTCAACATAAAATAATACAACTAATGTTAATAGTTAATATTATTGGTAACAAACAATAATTTTCGCTGTTGCAGCAGGAATTTCTACTTTGGCTAATGTATAAAATATGTATAAGGCGAGAAGCAAAGCAAAGTACTTTTTCCATCCGCATTATCCTTTTCATAACTTTATTTGCTTAACAATGAGAAAATATGCTATTTTTTACTTTTACAGACATTGAGTCAACAATAATATAACACCGTCACCATTATAAAAGATTTTGTGGATTGACTGACAAAGGTAGCGTAGCGTAGAACAACACAGATTTAAATATGTTTGCACTTTAAAATTTTCCTATTGCTTTGCCAGCTAATTTTATTGTTGTTAGTTTTTTGTCTGCTTACTTATTTGTCGTTCCATCCCTCTGTAAATAATCACGATGAGGATGACGAGATTCATGAAACAAAAATAGTTAACGCTATTGGTATTTACACAGAGGAACTACTCCGTATTTTACATTCACATGGTTCGTGATTCAGAGAAATTATGAGTTTAATGGTGGTTGGTGGTGGTGGTGGTGTTGGCATAGCGCTCTGATCATCACGATGATCGTTACTCATTCTAGAAAAAGCGATGTTTTCTTTCCGTTTCCATTTTCCAATTTACAGATTGCCACAGAGACACGCATAAAGGGGGAGAGAAAACGCCAACGCACCGCTTGACTGACATTTACCTTTTCTTGCTTGGAGTTTAACGTGCAGTAAAAATTCGATTTGTTACTCAAAAAATATTTATATTTTCCTTCAATGAGTTCAACTATTAACATTACCACTAAAAATTCCTTGAATTGGAGTGAGTGTTCTTGTATGTTGTATGTGCATGTTTTGTATTTGTTTAAGTAGAATAAACACAAACTTCGGCTAGCTGAAATGATTACAGAGCACCATGCACTCAGAAAACACTCCACCATTCCACTTTGCATTGTTCCTAGTTTTGGTATTGCACCACGATGAAAATACAAAGTAAGCAAAGCACAAGAAAGCCAAATAAAAATAAAACCGTTGAGCTTGATTTGATGATGAGAAATGAGATGTATCATTTGCAACGGTAGTCTTGTGGAAAACGAGGAAGACGCGATTTCATGATCATCAAATGGTAATGCTGCTGCAGTTAACTCGGTTAGGTGAAAATTTTCTATAATATCTCCAATCATCACAACGAGAAACGCCATTTTGCCATTTGAGTAAACTCAAAATGAGTGTCAGAGGCATAAATGTGTTATTCACTTTACTCAGCAAATAACAAGCTATAAACTCTAAACAAGATACTTATGAAGCCATGCAGAACGCTGCGCTTGGTGTCTTGTGATCAAATAATGGCGTATTCTTTCACTCAGCTCTTCTCCGGTCACCAGAAAATAATCGCCCATTTCTTATTACTATCGGCGTGAACATTGTGTTATTGTATATTAATTTTTGCAATATGATTCTCTAATCGCGTGTTTCAAATTGTTTTGTTGGATTCTGATTTACACCGGAAATAATCCTCCTACCTTTTACAAACAAAACTATCGTCACCACAACTGTCAATTTCGTAATTGTTTTTACTCCTCTGAAAGTTTCCGTTTGGTCATTTTGTTGTCATTTCATATACAACTTTAGTACAGTAATATTCGCTCGTACAACGGGAAATATGTAGGTATGATTCGAAGCAAGAAATTAAGCTTTGTTGGAAGACTGGGTGGATTTTGCTCTCATAATCATCCAGTTTATTATTAGATCAAGTAAAATACTCCTCTTCCACACTTTGTGTCAGCGGTTCACAACTCGGCTCATTTGCATGCATTTTAGGTACGTCGTCAACATGATGTAAATTCGTCAATATCAGCTTGATGCAGATGTGACAGGCAAGGAAGAGGTTATCAGTATCACATCGCCGTCAACACCTTCAAGCTGTGCATCCTCGCACATTGTGGTCCCTGCGTAGCTCTTCTTTCCTACTTCCTGCTGACTTTTGTCATTTGTCATGAGTTTAGCGAGGTCTGTGGGGGTTGTTCCTTTTCATGCTCGGCTAATGCGGAATGAGTCTGATGTGGATGATAATGATGAATAAACACGTGCCTCTTATCAACACGACATTGTCTAACTAGCCTGACTCAAGTTGTGACAGGAAGATCATACTTTTTTATATGACGCTGTTCACATGCCTACGAATTTACAAAAGATACATTTGATACATGTCAATCTGATCTGATCTGAGAAACACTACACACAAACTTGGTTTGTTAACGTTGGAAATAATTTGTTTTCGATTAGCACATTTAAGCTAATTCCTTCTTGTTTTATACTTCAAACGGTGTTCCACTGTAAGGAAATGTATCAATGAAAGAGCGGCTAGTGAGCTTTCGTCCTTCTGAAATTTATTCAGCCATGCACAATACGGAATCCTAATATGGAATGCCTATATGCCCTTTACTAAGGTTGCACTAGATTGGAGCCATTATTTTTCCTGGTGAAAAAGTCATTTTCCTTGTAATATGATATTTTATATGCAACTAAGCGAAATCAGAACTTGGAGTAAAAAGCTTAGCTTCCTTGTTTCTTGTACCGTATTTTCCTTATGAATCAACACACCGAATGAAGGAGTAGAGCTCCTGATTTATTACATAAATTTCGTCGCCTTACCGGAACTCAGGAAATGAGAAGAATGCACACACACAGACAGTCTTTTCTCTTTGCGGCCGACATAGTGGCAAAGTCAGTGGTTTCACGGTGACTAGTGAAACAAGTTGTGTTTGGTGGTGGGAAGCGATGAACGGTGTTTTTTACTCTCTCCTTTTTCTTTCTTTTTCTGTTGTTTGGTCGCTGAGCCGCCCTGCAAATCTCAAAGATTTCCCCTTTTATACTCTCTTTCCTCTGTCTCTTCATACCGCCTTACCGTCACATGCTGATCAGGATGATTATTATTAAAAATAGGAAAATGCGTCTGAACGAATAAAAGTGGAGCTGCTGCAGGGCTCCCTGCATTGTTTTTAAGGAAGATTTGAGAATGACAACCAGTGTACTAATAATTTACATTACATTCAGAGATTCACCCAAAGTGGAAGAAATACGGATGGTGCTGATTTTTCTCATTTGTATCACACGCACACAGCTCTATGCAAAATATCAAATATGTGAAATGGAAAGAGGCTCACTCTTTTCCTTTCTGAGTAGGCAGTGCAAGGAGAGTGTTCTTAAAGCCAGACAGAACGAAAGGCAATGGAATGCATGTAAATGTAGGGAAGTCAAGTAAAGAGTTGGGACATGAGGGAGTCATTCGAAATGAGCACTTTAGTGAATAAAATTGAAGAAAACAAATTGCCCGATTCATTGGGAGGCGGTTGCAGGAAGAATACATAGGTTATGCATGAATGCCATTAGAAATGCTCCGAATGTTCTCTTCAATAATATTCGTATGGAAATTGAATTACGTTCTTGGATATTTTGGATTTTGGTGTCAGTTGCTCCAAACGTTGGATTATCGTTATTTTCATCATCATCATCATCCACTCATGTGCTTCAGTGTAGGGACAACCGCTTCTACTCATTGGAGACTGGGGCTTCCCTAAAAGGAGAAAGACAACCGCGTCTTATTTATTCATAAAACGTATAAAAACGGCACAGGTGAAGTCCATTACCACTGTGCAATGTCCTTTCTTATGTTTCGTCGTCGAACTCTTAGATAAACGTATGATTCTTTAAAACTCTGACTGTTGATAATGGAAAATTTGTGTTATTGTTATTATTACTTTCACTTGCTGCACGTTTCACTTCACATTATCTATCACGATTTTCATGTCTAACGATAGATTCTTGTTGGGAGGTGGATAAAAGATTTACGCAAATATTTCATTGTATTAGTATTAAATAAAATTTCAGAAGCTTTTACACTTATATCACAATATCATATCTGAAGAAAGAATCTTACAAATGTCTAAAAAAAATTCCATGAAGTGTTTATGTTATGTACTATCTTTTAGATAAACTGGACACAACATAACTTAAGGACTACATAAAGTTTCTTACAAATCTTCCTTCCCATTTGCCATAAGTGTGTAAGAGCACGCAAGCCTTGGAAGAGATACGAAATCATTCCATACTGCGATACCGTGTGAAGTTACTTAATATCTACAAATAATGCACAAGGAGAAAGGAGGGTTTCTTTTCCGGTTAGCCTTCATTAGAAACACCTCATGATAATATTCGATGCAGCTATTTTTCTGAAGTTTTGATTCGTTCACAATATGTTTTACCACAATAAATATAATTTTAGTAGCCTTCTCGTTTATACAAAAATATTTTTACTATAATTTAATTACGTAATGGAAAAATGTAAACAGTCAGAAACCTAGATTCAATATTTCATAATAAAATAGTTTTAACAAATACGCGTAAATATTTTTAGAGGATTTAAACTGAGAATAAAGAAAGAAATGTATTAGTATGTGTGATCACCAACCAACATGGGTACCATTTCGATCTTCAGGAGAAACAACAATGTTATCGAATTCTGTTTCTTCTATCGATCATGATTTTACTCTGTTGAAGTATTATCTATTATTGATGATGACGTTGGGAATAGTATTTGTTCTTTAGGCAAAAGCGGATCCGCATCAATTCCATTTTTATATTGATTTATTATACGATTTCTTTTGTGGAAATAAAACATTACCAAAATATTCTGTGACATCGGAAAGGGAAACGTATTGAAAAAATACTGTAGTTGGGTGAGTCTGCATATTCTTTAATAATAGCAGTTCATCTTCATCATCCGCTGTAATATATACATAATATTATTCCGTTTCGAACGGGGGTAAAAGTGTGTGAACTCAACGGAAAAGGGGGACGGGGAAATGGCAAGGAAAAGTGTTATTATTTAAATTACATGCATGTGTGTAATTTCTGGAAGGCGACGAGAGAGACGGGAATGTTTTCAATGTGTTTCTTTCATGAAATATATTACGGTTTGCTAAAGTGTCCCTTATCTTGTTTCTTTGGAAATCTATGCTTGCATTGAAAATCTCAGGTGTTGACAAGAAAAAGGAATAATTTTCTTATTTTTTTTATCCAGAATTTGTGCACGACAAAGAGAAAGGATACTTTAGGGTTCACACGTGGTTTTTATGGCACTCCACACCTCTTGCATGATGTGAGTTTTTTTCTCTGGAGACTAAAAACGTTCATTATCACTATTTTTACTGGTTAGGGGATAAAGAAAAGGCGCTGGGTGGTTGAGCACTTATTGCTGTTTCTCGATGAACAAAATAGTATGGTTCTGTAGAAAGTCAAAGCGAGAAAAAAATTGAATATGGCTCTATATTCATATGCTTCCTGGAAAAAATGTGCTACAAAGTGTTATGGCACCGAATAATGATTTGGTCATAAATACAGTTTTTCGTTAAAAATACCACTATACAATTTTCGGGTGTCCAGCGGGTTACACAGACTTAATTTTATCGTCCCTCCCGCTGTGCCATGAAATCATTGTAGACAAAAAGGTGAAAAAGTAACTTGTGCATCAAAAGCGTTTTGCTCAATATGACATAGAGGCACAATTTTTTAAAAAGTAAAGGAAAATCCTCATAATCTGTGTTTCCCGTTTTCGCCCATAAAATTTTTTATGAAAAAAAACAGACACAAAAAGCTATTTTGACTTAACTGATTTATATGTAGGATAATCTTTTTGATGTATTTGAGTTAAGACAAAACCGAAAGTGGTCGCTGGTGCAAGTTATGATGGTTGTCTGATTCAGCCTAAATGGCTTTGACTTCCTGGTGACAAGTGGACTTTGACATTTCAGGATGATAAAAAGTACCGGGGCAGTCGTTCTACAATAAAAGGAAGTCTTTAATATGGCGTACTTTTAAAAGTACCAATATTAAATGATCATTTCTGAAGGTGACTGCTGCAATAAATGGGATTATACGACAAGAAGTGAAATGATATCAAAAATAAATTTTGAAAGCAAGTTAAAAGCTAGCAATTTAAGACATCCGACCTGCGGGCATAACAATGTTCCATCATAATAAGAATTCATAATATTATTTACAATTCCTAAAGTATTTAGAAAAATAAACTGAAAATAAGTTCAAGATAAAGTAATGGTTATTCCAGGCACATTTATTTCAAACTCTTACCGATCCTTTTAGGAGATCAATGAAATTGGCAAAAATATATATGTTTTAAAGACGAATAGCACATTGAGGTTTAAAACGCTGCTTGGTTGTTATGTACATATATCTATGTATGATTATTTTAGTAAGTGACCCATGGTTCCTTAGAAGCAAGATTTAGGGTAGTGATGATGGAGCTTATCATTTTCAATTGACTTGGTGCACACCAGGATGTTCCGATGTGAGGATATCAATAAGATGATAGATAAATAAATAAATTCGCAACTGAATTATCAAAAAATAAGTACTCCTTACTACTCTTAATACAACAAAATATCGGCGTTGAAAACATTAGTCATTTGACTTACAGTGCTTCAATTTTATGGACAGTACATCTTAGAATTATACACGCCTTTTTCAGACGCCTGACATCGAAGGAACTGAATAGTCCACTTGCACGCAACTACAACATGGTTCAATGTTGCTACTTTTTCTTGGATTCTTATCAGCCTTTATTCAGAGTCAGAAAAATGATAAAGAAAGTCCATCTTCCTTTATTTTCAGCTGTGCGCTTAAAGTGCTTCGGATTATGTGATTTCGAACTTAAGCGCTCCTTCCGTTCTCCGGGATGAGTTTTTTGCAAACAGTGCCTAGTAGTTTTAATTATGTTTCATCAGCCAGCATAATATGATTAACTCGCGTTTAAATGTAACAATTTATTTCATGCAGTACCGTCCAATGCATTTATTTATCCACTATAATTGTCCTGCAAAGCTGCCCAGCATATTTATGAGCCTTGGCAGGGATTATTCATTCATGGTATCTGTAGATGGAAAGAAGAGTGTTGTAAGTAGAACCTATACACAAGAAGTGGTTTGGTATCTAGTTATTTATTCATTCTCCTATGTGGTAGGAGTGGCTACTACAACAATCCTTGTGGAGTTCCGTTTTCGTATACTGATAATAAGGCCGGAATATTGAGACGATCAGTGAGTCAATCTCGGTAACTAAAACAATAAAAATCTGTATATCTGTAGAACCTGAACACTGCTTTACTTTATAATGTTAATCAACTTGATTCGACGGCTTTCTTTTTAACACCGTTGGTGAGTATGTGGATTAGAACGAGATAAAGAAGAGGCTTTTTTCAAGTGAACTAGACCTCTTGTCCATCAGATTGTTTTTTGAAACGAACAAAAGTGTTGAGAGCAACTGTGGCAATCAAGCAACCAACTTACCAAAATCCATACGCTTTCTGTGCCTGGCACCCTCTAGAAATAAACTGTATTTATTTTTCAGCGTGTCACAATCTACATTTTCTTTGCCGAATTGTTTTGTGTTGTTATCATCAATACAAGTAATAAAAACGGAATCAAGTGATATTACAAGAGAGGGTACAAAAACGAATAAAAAATGGAGCGGAGAGGAATGAAAAAAGTGAAACGAAGCAAAAGACTGGCTGCTTTCTAGTGATCATGCAAATGAAGAGGGAATATTATGGGGTATTTGGTATTAGGTTTGAGCTTTGGTACTTTTTAGTTTCATTTCCACTTTTATCCATTCATTCAGTATTACCAAATACTATTTGCTTGATTACACTCGCTCACTCATTCATTCAATACCAAGGCCACGAACTTTTTTCTTGTAATTGACTTTCTTTTAATTATTTTTTCTCTTTCTGCAAGAGGGGAAACTGTTAGCAGAGTGGCATTAGTATAGAATGTATATACATATAAGCATATTTTCGAGTATTTTGGAAGTAAATTTAACAAAGCTCGTGTATTGTGGAACTCTCTCTTGCTAGCCTGATTGTGCTTTACATTTATATATACAGTATAGTGTGATCAGTTGGGATGGATGCTGAGAGATAAAGAAGGACAGAGAAAAGGAATGCGAAGCGGGAAGTGAAAGAAAGTGTAAAGGAAAAGAATGAGAAATTTGACTTAACTTGGATTGAAGCTTTTAATAATTTCCATACTAAACGTTCAGACTGAATTGTTTCAAAGGAATATATCCGAATGCAAAAATAGAGTGAAACTTGCACAGTACAGTGAAACTCATCAAAATGGCAATAATGTAGTGTTCCGACGTCGAGAAAAAATAAGTTTTACGGTGACATAGGTATTTATATTATTATACATCGCATCTGCATAATATTTATAAGTATTAATCCTCACGGTTCACACTGGCGGAAACCCGTTTACTTTTAACAATCCCTGTGCGTCGTACATTGTCACTGTCACGTAATATACATTCCACCTTAAGTCCTATTATTACTGCTCCAGATTATACACAAGATGACGTATTTTTATTATAATGTAAAATAAAACAGAGAAGTTTATTTTTGGCATTTCGGTTTTGTGTGTCTAGCTCTGCTTGTATAACAGACGCAATAAAAATCTTGAGATTTATTTTGCTCAGCTATGTGGAAAAATGAAGGCATTAATTGTTGCATCGGGAAGAAGCTTTTTCAGAGGGAAAAACTTTTCAGCTTAAATTATATGCGCTGCAGGGATTACAGGACTGATGAAACAATTATTTGATCTCTCATCTTTCAAGCCAGGCCAGTCACTCATCTCCTTCTCGGGTAATGGAGAGCTACAGAGCTGCAGACACGTCCTCGATTCACCCAACTCTCACTTTCTTACAACAACTTTCAACTTTGTTATATAAACCATTTGTTCTCTCCAGCAGCTTGAAAAATAAAATTCTTTTATTTCATTCTTATTCTTGAATAAATGAAGTTCACCTAATGCATATCTTTCGTTCATAAAACAAAACAATTATAGAATATGAGAAAAACATTTCATCCCAAGTCTTTTGTATTAATCTCTTTTTTGGTGGTGACAGGTTACTTGAGCAGTTTCATTTTCATTTTCAAACTTGAATTGTTGAATTGATTTAAAAAAAACTAACTTTTATCAGTACGGGATTGCGATTGATTACTCAGGAGAGAGTGTACAGTGAAGAATTAAAGAAACAATGAATTAAACTCTACTGGTTTTTATATTACGCTGAAGATTTATATTTTTGTATGTATGTGCTGAATTTCCGGGCGCAGTTACAACAACCATAAACAAAAAATCGTTTTGTATGTACCTAAATAGAAAAGATTAGATTCGGTTTTTATTAAAAATGTTACCATAACAAGGATTTTAAATTTACCCTGCTTGAAGATTGGCTTTAAAATGTATCGACATATGTAATATAAACTGAAATGTGTCTTCAATGATCCTTGTTCCGCGACAACGAAAGACGACAAAAAGACAGAAACAATTCAAAATATTTATCGTACAAATAGATTCCGCAAAATGTATCCACCGCAACACGAATTGTTGCATATTTTGAAAGCATGCTTTAGTAGTAGGGAAAATTATTGTGGGAGCAGTCGTTGTAATACATTGGTTGTATAAAGTTGTCAAATAAACTGCCGTTTTCTATGAGTACTTCAGAGGCTCATAAAAGCGGGTGTTATGTCACAGTGGAAAAGCAGTAGCGGGAGCAGTCGTAAGGAAGCCTAAACAATTTTCTTTTGTCGAATACCCGACAGGATTCTAGTTACAAGTATTGTTTTTATTATTATTATTATTATCGTCATGATACTGAATCGAGAAATATATACGTTTATATTTTCTGGAGAAAATACCTTTTTTATGGGAAGCATAATGGGGGTATGTCAATTGAAACAATGATTTGTTATGATACATAAACATATTTCTTCCTTTTCCCCAAAAAGCACGATAATAGATTTTGGAGAGCTAAGCGACAAATAAGTGAATTTAAGAAACAGGTAGAAAAAAGGCTTCACTTAAGCATATATTTTTACATGTCTTTGCCCTCGGCAGGATTTAAGGGGAAGCTTTTAAACAATAGATAAGCATCATTTCTCCTTCAAATCACTAAGGTGGCTGAACACTTAAGGCAATGCTCAGTTCGATATCAGATGTCGGGATCCAACTGTAGCAAGCAGAGAGAAGGCAGGTTTTAGTCGGAAAACACTAAATCTAAACCCTTATTGATTTCAAACGTTTGTATTTTGTTTCAGCAAAATAAATGAGACTTTCTATATTAAATGGCAGTCGAACGTATTGATTTTATAGGAGTGAAAGAAATAAAGTAAAGGAGACTTCCTTTGTGTGGAAAGACGCACCTCCCATAAATATGAGAAAAGTTTTCCAAATGCATATATCCATATATTACTTACACTTATCTAAACTATCATCCCACCTTTTCCTATAACTCCAAAAAACTGAATCATGTTTGAAGAATGACAAAATAAAGCAACTGGATCCAGTGTAAATAGACCGCTTTGGAAAGGAAAATAAAAAGTACGGTACAAAGTGATGCTGCTTCATGCAGGATAAGTGAGGTAGTTAGGTTGGTCTGCACAGACACAGCCCAGTGAAAAGAAAACTTTCTTTTTACCTTTTTGTATATTTTACGCCCATTGATATGCACGTCAGTTCTTTCAATGTTTTTCGATGTTTATTAGATGCGAGAAAGAGGAGCGTTGTGAGCAACGAAGGAGAATGAAAGGGTGTCTATGCATGCAAGTTACTTGGTCGCAGTCACTTCGCCTGCATTTTTACATTTCGTTACGGCTGTATCTCTGGCGGAATTGCATTTTTGAACAAGTTCAAAAATATAGTTGAAGCTTTATTGCACGAAGCTGGCATAACAAAAGTGAAAAAGTAAGCAGTTGTATGTATTTGATTAGGGTTACAAAAAGAGTCTCTCCGCACAAAATGGAGTGGAGAGTGAGGCGAGCAGTCAGTCAGTCAAACAACTCAGGTAAACTAGACTTGGTTGAATCAGCAAATAAAAGTATTTTGAGCGTATTTACGCTACCAATGAGAACTCTGTATCTTGATCTAATGCATTATTGTAAGAAAAGAACTTCTTTTATCCAGCTTAGGAGGATTTCTTCTCCAGCCCCGGAAAAAGTGAAAAGATGTGGTTTTTATTTTGTTAAGAATCTTATATGATTATATTTCGTATGTGGTACACCAAAAAAAATCATGTGCTCACTTTTTAACTTAACCACTAAAAAGAAAAGCCAACGAGGAAGAAGGAAAAGTCTTCGAAGCAATTTCAAGTATGAATGCATGTTTCGTAAGAATAAAGAATGGGCTGTGTGCGCCCCTTCCCTATTTCGATGGCAAGAGGTAGTAGATTTTTCCACTGTAAGTGTTGAATTTGTATATTTTGAATATAAATACAAGCTGCAATTAAAGTATGCTCTCTTGTAAAGTGACATCTTACTGATTCAGTTTTCAACAAGTGAGTTTTACTGAACATGATAATACCTATTTTTAAGTTCAGAGTTAGCGAGAAAATTGCCGGGCCGGACGCCCGGACTGAGAAGTACGACTGAATAATACGCAGCATAACAAACCACCAACAAATAAAATGTATGTGCTTGAAGACATACAACTTTCATAAACTAATATCGCCAAGTAAATAATACATTTTATTCAGTGAACTGAAGAGAGAAAGTAAAAAGATGCATTATTTTGTATTCTTCAGCCGTGCGTTGTGTATATTTTAGCTAAAACGAAAGAAAGAGGAAAGGTTCTTGACAAATTCGAAAGAAAACTTTTCACGAGAAATATGAATTCATTTAAACATTGTATACGGTTCGTTGTGCGGAATGGGATGTTTATGAATGTAGGTAGTATTATTGCAATCCACTTCGCCTTTTTTGCATTCCTAGTCAGGTAGCAGCCGTAGTGTGAATGTGGTAGCAGTTCAGTTTCTACAACTTTATATCTAGTATTTCTTTTCAGGTATTATCAGGGTTTCTCGCACTGTACAAATTGACTTGTAAAATTCAATCTGAAGCATAAAGCACAAACAAACTGAACACCTTTTTACAATTTAGGTTTATTTGTAGTGAATTTAATTCCTTTTCTTCTTTTGATATCATGGCGAGACAAAATGTTTTCAGTGTTTCCTAAAGGCTGGATTAATTATATTGTAGTTTGCAAGAAGATGAATGCATGAAGTGAGAATATCATAAGCAACTGAATTCTCTACAAATGGTTTGCGTGCATTTTTTTGCAATATACTTCAAATAACCTGACCTACGAATATGGGTGGATTTTAAAAGAATTCTTCTCAAATTTATTTTCTCTTTTTACAACATGCATTCTTCTGTTATTTATTTCAACACTTTCAAGATTGACAGCACAGATGATTCAAAGAAGGTTCTCATTTGTGTGATTGTCAGCGTAAACTACCACAAAACTCACAATCTACACCGTACCTATGCAAGAATGTTCTTAATGGACATTCATTGTTCATTTTTGACAGTGGCTACCGTAGCAGAGTTTTTTGTTAAAAACTGTTATTTTAGGTACTCAGCACAGTCTTTTTAAATTACACAATAATTTATTTTTCTAAATTGAGATCGTGCCAGAACGAAGGAGAATAATTTTTCTTGTCACTTTCCTCGTGAAACAACACATTGTCTTTTTACTTTGATGCCTCCTTGTTACCACAAGAGACCCAACACATGAGAGGTATACGCCTTTACCAACAACCGTCGTAAAAAATGGCTTCCCCTTTGTCCATAAAAAGTGAACGTCGATGCAAGCACAGGGAATTCTAGGAGGAATAGATCAATGCTTCAAGTTTCAGAAGGGTGCGTTTTAATGTTTGGAAAGAAATGCCATAAAAATCTTTTGCTTACGTCATAAGAAGCAACAACGATTGTCCGGGTGACCATTATTTTAATTGTATGAATTGGCAGATTCTCTTCATTCCCATGTGCACGCTCGAAAAGACAGTGAGTCGGTTGTATAGTTTAAAGGATTCGAAGACAATGCGAAAAAGATCATCTTGTTGTGGTTTTGTTGTTTTTTCCGCCTATTGTGACCACCATCAGCAATCCAATTTCATCTATTGCCAATCATGCATTGATGAGATGACCAAAGTCAATCCTAACGATGATCCTTGTGGCTTACGATAAAGCCCTAGAATTATTATCGCCCACCGTATGGTACATCTTTGTCTTGTTCATTTTGTAAAGTTACAGCTCCACCACCACCGTCTGCCACGTCCTTCCCTCCTTTCTCTTGGAACCGAAACGGAGTAGCAGTTTAAGCAGTTACTATCTAGGCTCAGTTTTAAATAATGCTACACAGACATTATAGGTCATAACATTCAGGAAGTGCTGCATTGGCCAGCCTCCTCAATGTCCACAATAATGGGCATCCCTAAGCTTTCAATGTTCTCGGCGGACCTTAAAGAGTGCCCACTCAGCACAACATTATAACATGAGCTTCTTTTTTGTCCCTGCAGTACACAAGACGCGAACACACGAAGAGAGACACCACCACCGTCACCTTCTTCCACCGACTTTCTTTTCCTATGTCCTTTTAAATTTCTCAATGTTTTTTGTTGTTCGGATAATGTGAAGGGAAACCCCTACGGAGATAGTTCATGCCGTGCAATTCCTGAACAACACACCGTTTATTCATCTACCCCGGTCTACGAAACCACAATGATGACGATGACGGCGATATCACAAGAGTGAACTGATCCGAATTTTTATACGCTTCTTTTTCGCTCTGTATAAAAAAGTATATAGTTGATCGGCTTTTGTGCAAGTTAAAGCTATTGAAGAAGCAATGATCCAAGATTACCCTCCAATTGAGTCCATTCCATAAGTTCAAAGAGGTAGCAGAAATAATGCTGCTATTGCACTGTGTAACGGTAATATTATCAGTATAAGCTTGATAATATATAAAAAAAAGTTCACATTTCTTTTTTAAGTTGGCTGGGATAAAAGCAGAGAGGAACGTTGCTTTTAACAGGACCAAGTATCGTTT
The DNA here is from genome assembly GCA_021029165.1 of Cyphoderus albinus. Classification (NCBI taxonomy): domain Eukaryota; kingdom Metazoa; phylum Arthropoda; class Collembola; order Entomobryomorpha; family Paronellidae; genus Cyphoderus; species Cyphoderus albinus. The sequence continues at coordinate 29,228 of VYYJ01000358.1, read as the reverse complement.
GTGTTCAATCACCTTTCGGAATGGTGTCATACAAACCAAATTGCTATTGTCAACTTGAAATTCAACTCGCTTAACGACCCAATACAATGTTTGTTGAATGGAGGAAGTTGCATTCTTTTCGTGGAGATATCTTCCAAGTGGTATTTTTTCAAAAAGAGCCAATTCCCAGTTGATGATTTCTGTCTTGTATGCTTGCATTGCAATAATGAAGAGAGGAGTAAAGTAATGGACGGACAAATATGGGTAGAATTGCGAAGCAGTAGCTGCGTGAACTCTGTGATCAGATAAATGCTCTTTTTGTTTCGTGCATTTGGGGACAAGCATTGAAATTTTCTACCAAGTCAGATGACCTGACCCAGCAGTCTTTCAATGCGATTCATTTGAAATAAGTGGAGATGTGAATCCCATCTCGAGAAATTGCTTATTATGTGACTGATCAATTTCCACGAAGTGAAGCTACGCAGCCTTTTCTCCGTCCATCTCATTTGACGGATCACCTCAAACCCTCATTTTCGCCAAGTGGAAAGTGACACCGATATTGTTTCCTGATGGTGAAACTATTCACATCATTCTGCTTACACTTTTCCAATTCTAATCCAATATCCAGCAGTTAGTCTTGCAATGCGATAACGGAAATTGTGGACGAAATGTAAAATGAGATAAGAGTCACAAATGATTACAAAAGCCAAGGCAGCCTCTGTCGTAGCAAAGGTTTGAATTTATCGTATGATATAATAGTGGAAGTTGGAACTCTGCAGAATTATCCAATTAAACAGTTTTCTTTAGATGACGTGTTTTCAAATAATGACAACGATCTTGATAGATATTAATCAAACACACACATTACCCAGGTTACAGGGTTCAAGCAGCAGCAGGTGCACGGTTTCTCCACTTGTGTAGCATATTTTTGCATGCACCTCTTTGACATCAAGCGTGCTGTTTAAACTGCGTGGGAGCGAATGTGTGATCTGTTACTATTTTCCTGTTCTGAAGAAAACCTATTTTATTCCCTTTCGAATTTTAGGAGTCTGAACTAGGTTAGAGAAGATAGCATTATATCGGCTGTGTAGATAAAAAACAACGAAATCGTCTTTGATCCCCTATAACTAACCAAGCGTAGAGTTTTAGAATACATTTTACAACACGGTGAAAAGATGAGTTAAGCTGATTGAAGGACATGTTCCCAAAGGGGCCTCCCGAAAATGCAAGTTTACATGAAATTTTGTATTGCTGTCGAGCAGAAAAGCGAATGATGACACTCTCTAACATGTAACCATCTTATAATCGGCAGCTGTACAAGTGGAAAGTAACTGGAGCAGAAGGAGCTCAAACAAGGCACGGACGTCATCCAGCACTACATCCGTACTTTGCGTGCAGTCGCTGTTTGTGGCGAGCTTGTTAGCTCAACTGAAACACTCATATAAAGTGGGGAAAAGAAAGACAAACTAAACATACCTTGACTACTTACAAATTCTACAAGTCTCAATGCTACCACCACTTGGCTCTTGCTTTGCCAGTACTAATCTCATTGACAATCGAAACCTTCAAGTTTGCCTGAAATTACTAACAACGGGATTCCACCGTGATAATAAGACTTCTTTCTTGACTCCTTTCACGATTGTGGTTTTAGCCCGCATCCTTCGCTTGCCTAAAACACAGCTACGACGGTTACAATTGAAAATATAACGTTGACAATGGCACTCATGGACAAACTGCAACTCGCATATTTATTCTAGTCCCTGCTTGCTGTTGTTTCCATGTCGAAATCGAAGCGGAGACAGAAATTTCCATGAAAGTGCAGTAAACAAAAACGAAATAATATGAAGAGCAAATCAACAAGCTGATGAGTGTGATGAGGAAATGTAGAGCAGTGAAGCTGTATTTTCTTTTCCTCCAACCGATCATTACATACCTGACAGAACTCAACATTGTTGATGAAGAAACAAGGAGAATGCATGCAAAAAAGTGAAGTGGAGATAAGTTTAAACTTAAACTCTTTCGGTTTTCCGTGCTTCACTCGCTCAGCTACCGTCATCCGAGTAGCAGCACGTCACCAGTTGTATTATTCACGGGAAAGTAAATCTTATGCTAATTACTGATAATACTTGACAACAGATGTTGAAATTTCATTAGGTTCCTCACTACTTGTTGTGGATCTTTCTTATTTAATGACAACTTGTCTCTGTTTGTCTCTCTTGTCTTGTCTTCCTTGTGATGCAACGACAGCATCGTCTCATTATTATAAAAGTACACACGGCACCAGTTTTTCTAGTTCTAAATAATATGATGTATAGAATGAAAAGCGTTATGACTCCCTACAAATCTCTCCGTCTCTTTCTCTTTACTCTTCTTGCCGGTGACTTTAGCCATGTTGTTTGTCTTGCGGATCTTTTACTGGTTACGTATCCATTCGGATAGATTATTCTCGGAGCTATTTTCTGCAGTAAGATATTATTGACACAAGCGATGTGTAGTGTGTGTATTTTATGGCGAGAAAATAAGAGTTACGTGTTGTATAGACACGACAAGTTTTCCACTCAAATCCCTTTCACATCCGTCAATGAGCAGTCGTTGAACCAGCAGCAGCAGTGGCAAATTAGAGAGACACGGTGAGAATGCGAACGCTACTTAATAACACCTTTTTTACACTTGCAGCCGCAAAAGAGCACAGCGACTTAGCAGCGTATTACATTTACTCACTTTTACATCCTCAAACTTTGTGTTATTTACTAAATTTACTTGATTTGTTCTCGCTAAGTAATTTAATCAAAGGAAGCGACGTATTCGCTTCACATCGTGTCTCAGAGAAAGTATTCGGCAAGCAATCATTCATGTTAGTTAAGTACATATGTAACATGCTGTACTGCTTTCGCTTATCTGATGCTTGGTACATGTAGCTTCAAACATTTGATACATAATATTAAAAAAGTGAAATAGAACATTTTCCTTTTCTTTTCAGAAGATAACAATTGGTTTGACAAGACGTTTTTAAGGACATTTGGTCACCGGTATATTTCCAATATTTTTTATGTCCACCAGTTTGAAAGAGGTAAGAATAAAAGATTTTCTAGTTAGTCTTGATTTTGGTTGTACTGTAGTAGCTTCATTTGTGTAGATATAAGTAATTAGCTTGGCAGATTATTAAACAACACACGGGTGCATGAGCATGCTCTCCAAGACCTTTTGTTTCATATGGGGACGCAAACATGAAGAATGGAGTATCGTATGACAAAACATGATCAAGAATACAAATATGAAAGAACGAAGGCACGGATATCGGTGCCAGTTTACCTTGAGTTCCTATTTACTCATCCGCTTCCACTCCAGTACGTAATCAGATTGTTTAGTTAAGTTCACCCTCCTCGGTTCCGTCTCATCATTCTCACCACTTATTACCACGATCGAGTGACTTCGTCCACTTACACATCAACTAACTCAGCTACACAGCGTATCGGCATATCCTCTGCTTTTCTCATCATCATCAGTTCAAGGTCGGCCTTATCTCTGGCGGTGATGATCTTGCTGCTGGCTAAGCTCTTGTCCTACTAACAATTCCCGAGCTTGTGGAAGTGTGATCTTTTCCAACATTTTGTTTACACATAAATCATGATGACATGATAAATATCTTGAAAGCATAGTCGCAAGTATAATAATTGTTCGTTTGCAGAAGTAGCACACCCTTCTAAAAGTGAAGTAAGATGCATCCTCGCTGTTACTTATTCTGACAATGTAGAATTCGAAATATTTGCATACCTATAACGAACGGATAAATAAATAAAAAACGCAAAATATTAAGAAGAATAAACAAGTTTAAGGAAACAATAATTATATTTAATGTTAGTATTATGTATATTTCCCTTCATGAATGATCATCGCAGTCTTTTCGTAATCCCAGGAATATGTTCAGATCTCCGTCCTCCTTTTCGATTTTTAGGGAGAAAATATCTCTATTTTATATGTTATACTGTTATTTCTGTACTGTCTTGCGAACACCTTAGGCTTTTATGCTCTACAGTACAACAAATAATGGTCGTTCAAGGATACTCCTACGTAGCGCTACAGAAGTAGGAGTTGGTTAGAGTTGTTCTTGGATTCGGCACAAAAGTCCATGAGCAAAATGTCGGGAGTGTGCCGTCGAGGTGTGGGGTATCTCGAGACAGCAGTGACGGAGCCACCCGAAAGAACGGAAATACAATGTTAGATTATGTCCGTTCGCCGATTCACAACTATTATTCTCTGCACATGAATTTTGCATACTCTTGCTTCTACTTACGTTTACGTTGCTTGTGTCATGGCCGTGGCTAATGGCAGTGACTCCTACCTACTCTCATGCTACTCCCTAGTTTCGATGAAGCTATGTGCATGCTACATGTATCGTGCCTACCTGTTCTATTCTATTCGTGTTTGAATGTCGATATTAATTGCATACAAGGAAAACATAAGAACGGCAAACAACGGCATGAGAAAAAACTTATCAAACCGTTCATTCTTTTTTACGAATATTGCACTACGCTGTCAAAAGAAAGGATACATGGGATATTTTTTTCATCAAAATCTAAAAAAAGTGTGCGAGTTCTACATACGATGCGCTTCACGTGAAAAATTGAATTGTATTTTTACTCGCTGTCAACAACAACGGGAGAAAAATGATTACATGAAGTTGGCACAAATCTGAAACTGTTTCAGATGTCAATCATTGCATCGAGCAGAGACAGACATGAAAGTCAATGTTTCAGAGGGAATAGAGAAATCCTCTACTTTCGCCTCTTTCTCCCTCGCCCACTCCCTTCTACTTTTTATTGCACAAAATGTTATATTACGCATTACTTATATAAACTAAGAGAAAAGTTGGAAGAGGGGCATAGTTTTTTTTAGCCTGCTAGGTAACATGTATCTACAATGTGAGAAAGAAGAAGTGGTTCACGCGGCAGTTGAGCTATTTCTTGCCTCCTCCACTTTTACTATAACACTTTTTTCAGCAACTCTGCAGCTATGAAAAAATGGGGATGTATTCCACATATAAAATATATTATTATATAAGAAAAGCATCTCTCGCTATCTTTCTTGTACGCGGTTCTATTCTCCTCTTGTATTGTGCATCCACTGCACTCTTTCCAATAAAGTAGTAAGTGTGCCCGCTCCCAAAAAATTCTCTTCGTCGTCTTTATTATTATAGTCGACTCCTCTCACTTTCAGCTGAAGTTTGATTACAATAGCAGAAAAAAGAGCATTCTCTCTTGCACAAGCTGCACACACCACTTACTTTTTACGCACTTATTCTTTCCCGTATCTTACCACACCGTCACCTCTATCTATATGAATACCGTAAACCTTTCAAAAACAGACGGATTATTTTTCCGTCCATCTTTGATTTGATTAAGCTGTCTATGAACGCTTTTAATATAATTCGCATTTAGGATGAACTGGCTTTTAAAATATAACACAGAATGGTTTACTTTGTTAGAATGAAATTAACTAATAAATGACTCATTGACTTATGTTTCATCAACGCATTTGCCACACTACAACAAGTTTTGAAGTCGGTCAAAACTCTACCCACAAGGGTCGTTGTAATAAGGTACTCAGCACTCCTCGGACAGTGGCCCTTCTCTGTGAGAAGATCAAACTAAAATGGGTGAGTCTGACAATCATTTTTTAATGAATTCTGCCACTGGTTAAATGTCCAGCCCCAAATTACAATACAATTTGAGACAGGCCACTTTTTGATGTTTTACGGTAATATATTTTAGTGAAAGATATATATTACTTATTGGAGCAAACTTACATTATAAAAAGTGAATGCACCTCGAGACATCAAGTCTGACGAAGTGCAGTGCCAAGTGCAAGGACTCGACAAGTGAGTCTCATCATCAATATCCGCATCATCAGTGTCGATCTTAAAAGAAACGTCATTGTCATTCCGTAACTTCTTTTCTGCATAGGTATATTATCATAATATCTTACATTGCTGTATCAGTCACAGGGCATAAGCTTCAACTTCAACAATGTTTTGTTAAACCCCACTCTTTATATCAAAGACGAGAATACAATTGTACATAAATCAAATATTAAAAGGGTGTCTAATTATTACTGGCCACAATGGTGTAAATAATTTACGAAAGTATTATATAGGGCTTACGCAATGAAAGTTCAATGTGGACAGCAAAGGTAATCATTAATAATGAGTGTATTATTACACTTTACACGGACACATGTTACAACAAGATTGGGAGCGTGGATTAGGATATAGATGATCGTTTTAATGAGTGAATGTACATACCTACGTGAATTGATGATGGTAGGACCGGATCAATTCCACGAATAATTTCTACCAATTTCAGTGTAGTTGGCTGCAATCACTACCACTTTGGTGGACGTTGCGGCAACTGAGTGAATTCTATAATCATCATTACCAAACATTTTCTAAGCCTCACTTTTACTCATGCATACAGGCAAGTCTAATGTTCGCATCAGATCGAGTGGTGGACGTGTCGCGAAAATAGTAACGCGAGAGCAAAGCATAGTTGATAACTTGACTCGTGAAGCGTTTTATAGAAAGTCGCAAAAAGTAACCACAGCGACTGCCATCGTAGAAGGACGAAAGTCGACCATCATTATCTGGTCAGTCTTTTACTTTGCCAGTTCGCTCTCTCAGCTCTTCCCTAATTTAGCTTCGACTTTACCAAATACTTTCTTTCATTCCACTACTTTCCATTCATGAGATCAGTCAGTGAAGAGAAAGAAAAAAGAGAGCGGAGCAGAGTGTCATCTTTGACCAAGGGTAAAAGGAAAGAAAAGCATATGAAGAAAATGCATCGGTCGAATGACCATTTTTTCACTACAAAAATGACAGCAAAATTTTACGTAAATTTGCAAATTAATAATTTTAATTGACAATTTAAATGAAAATAATTGAATACACGCTCGTACATAGCAGGTAGAAAGAGCGAAGCAAACTATTCTAGAACGTTGTCCTCTGCCAAGTAAAAAATATCAACTTTCCCCAGAAGAGATTTTGGTGAATGTGGGATGGAAAACAACAAACAACATAATATACAATACATGTACACACTCTAATCCCAAGGAAGAATTTTCATCCCTCACAACAAGCCAGCATCTTAGTTCTTGTGCACAAATATAAGCAAAAACAGAGACAAGGAAAGACGGGGTGAGTTCCGCGAGTACAGTGTGTGTCTACGGAGTGTTCTCATTGTATCGTGTTTATATCTGGTCGCAGATTACCGTACTGTTCATACATCCTCAAAAATATATGATGACTCTGATATTGTGTACGTCTTGTGATTTTTGTTGTGTGTATGGTGCCCGTCACACACTCGGCGAGGAGAAAGCGAACGAAAAACAGGGAATTAGTGGCAGTAGCGATGCTACTGCTCGATCCCACTAAAAACTGGTGCTGTTTTGTTTGGTTGTTTTTATTGGTGGCTGGTGGAGGTGTAAGTGGAACGGCAGGAGTGCCCACTTCAAGTCTTCGCATGTAATTGCCCTTTCTCATTGGAAGGAAGGGTTTGACATTCTTCCTTGCGCCTGTCTCTCGTTTTCTCTTTCGCTCTCATCTCGGCAAGAAAAACCAGCAGAAGCAAAGCAAGCAACAACAGCACAGCAACTGCTTCGCTACTCACCACCGCTCCGCTCCGCTCGCTCTACACCACTCGCTTTTTTCCTGCTTTCTCTCAGTGTACTCCTCAAGCAATACATAAACGAATACAAATACACACAAGCAAAGAAAAGCATCTTTCGCCAACAAAATATGGCAAAAGCTAGGCACCGAGACCAACCATCCACTGCCTACACACTCACAATCTCTCACTCTCTCCCACTGTTTGTCTCTCTTTGTATATATGAACAACAGTGAACAACATTAATAGGATCGTCATCAGACGGAACGCAGGGTAGCTGCTCCACACAGCCCACCGTCACATTTTAGAAAGCAGAACATGGGCAAAAGAGAGGAAGAATGGCATTTTCACTCACTCGGGCAAAGCATTGTTTTTTCCTTCACCAGCACACATCTATCTTAATCTTATGACAACGCAACAGAGAAGTGAAAGAATGAAAAAAGAAGCAGCGAGCAAGAAGCGTACACACCTACTAGCAATAAAAGAACGCTGGATTTATCCTGTCTGTGATACACACTCGCAGACGGACCAAAGGAAAACCCAAAGGAAAGACGAACAAGGAGACGCATTGTGGAAACAAAGAAATTGAACGTATTACCCACACTGTATCAATTGCTAAGAAATACGGACGAAAAGGATGCTCGGGGTACACAGTGGAGTTGATGCTGATATCGTATTCAATTTAAACGGCAATTGTTCATATCTTACCCTGCGTTCAGACTTTGTTTTCATGCCACTGTAGTGAGATCATAACGTTGTTTTTCAGACTTGATTTCATGTACTCTTGCTTTCATCACTGTTTCATTCACATTTCCTTCAACCTTCATGATTTAGTTTCAGGCCTCATCTTAACGTAATGGTCACTTTCTTTTCACATGATTTTGCATGGGACAATGAAAGAAAATTAAATGATTTATTTAAAGATAAACGTCTGTAATTAATCGCTACAGTATGATTAGAATACATCATGGCGATGTTTAGTTAAGATGAAAAAAGTCTGATTCTAGGGTTACTCTTCCTTGCAGACTTATGAAAACATTTTGGTGAAGAAATATTTTTAAAATCATGGCTTTGCTAACGCATGCATTTTCCTGCTATGGTCCTTGAGTCTGTGCTTTCTTTCGCTCTGTTTTAACAATAAACTGTTCTGTTTGTTACTTGCCGGTTGCTTGTTACTTACTTTCTCCTCAAGAAAGAACCTTATTTTTAGAATATGAAGCGCAAGCAACCGTGTTTGAAAAACTGGTTTCTTCCGCTTAGTGTACACTGGCAAAATCCAGTACACAAAACCGGTTTTCCTCATCTCTCCCTTCTCTGCAGTCTTACATTAGTTGCCCTATATCTGCAGCACGAGATTATGCACAGTTTTGTGTTTCAGTTCGTGATGTAGCAGTGGTGGTGGTGGTGGTTGGTGGTGAAAATTGTGATGTTGTTTCTCCAGCTGCTGCTTCCATCCATTTCTATCTCTCGGCACGGCACAAAACACTGCTACGTAAACGAAACTACATTGACACAGACGGAGCGTAGAGAGAAAGAGAAAAGAAAGGGGAAAAGTTTGAAGGTGGTGGTGCAAGTGGTTGGCTGGTGTTGTGAGTGTGTACCACCGCAGCTTCTACTAATACTCGCCTGCCACAGCCGCAGCACTACATAGTATTATCCTGTTATTTTCACAACATATCCATAAGCAGTGTGCAGCGGGGAGAAATACACAGTTATTGTGTTGAGAGGGCTAGTGAAACAGAGACACAGATACAAATACACAGAGAGAATAGGGGAAATACTTAAAACGGTGACAACGATGGATACACACACATTTGTATGCATACGTTATACAACAAGGAAGGTAACTAAAAACTGGAGAAACGACCAACAACGGTGCATGGGGAGAAAAAAAATGCTCAACTGGAAAAAGCGAGGAAGTCTCGATTTATACTTTTCTCTCTCTGTGCCTCTTTAAGCATTCCCCTGTAATATACATAACACGGAGGGATAGAGAGGAGCAGTACACAAACTTTTTGTATATTTTCCCCATTTCCTCCACTACATCTTCTGGTTGTTGTTCCAGCAGAAGAGTGAATTGAGAATGGTTAAAGTTATCACTACGCAGCTACGACTTGGAGTTTCTCCTGTGTTTCTGAAAACCTGCCGCTTCCACTAGTGGCACGTCTCCTGCTTCTGCTGTGTTGTCTTTCTTGAAAACGAAATTGTGTTCAGCTACTAAACTAAACTACTAAACTACTTAACATACTGGAAACAGCTATACACATGACGAGTTGTTGTGTGTGTGTGTGTGTTCCACAGGCAAAAACTACATCATCGCCATCATCTTCGCTTTTCTTCTTTCGCTGAGCCGTACAGGACGTAAGTGGAAGGCAGAGCTGTTATTTCTACTTACAATTCCCCTGCTTTTCCTCAACACACACAGCTCGCCTCCTCTTGCTTTTCTCACTTTCTCTCCCTGACCCAATATACCTGTGTATCTCTCTTGTCTTTCTTTACTCCCATTTATTGTGTATACAGAAAAGGAAAGGGAAAAACAGTATAAAAAATGTGAACGACACGGTAAAGTACTTCTTCATCCCTTCTTCACACCAATTCTAGATCTTCGACTGCGACTACACAAAATAAAATGATACTGCTCGGAACACGAGAAGTGGTGCAAGTTGGCTGGTGGTGGATGTGCTCCTTCTCGTGATATACTGCTACTTCTCTCCTATTATTATTTTTGTGTATGTGTTGTCTCTGGCGCTGTGTATGTTGTCTTGTTGTTTGTCTTGGAAAAGCACCTTCGCCTTTCATTCATCCTTCGTACTGGTTTAAGAAAGGTGGTTGGTGCTCCTCTTACTTTCCCTCTGTCTCGAGTTCTGCTACATGCTGAAACCTTTCTTAGCAAACTTGAGGCCAATTCTTGGGATACGCATCTGACTTAAATGATTGTGTTGTTTTGTGGTGGTGTTCCTGTTGTGAATCTCCACGCACCTCTCTCGACGTCTTAACCACTCGCTCTACTCATACACACGCATTGAAACAAACAAGTGAAAGTCTTCACTCACTCTTATATTTATGTGCAGCCCCTTCACAAACTTCTAAACTCTTCTCGTGTCGTCGCGTTCAGCCCCACACCAAAATAACAATAACAACAATACCTAACGTGCTCGTATTGTAGATGAATGCATCCATAAGGGTTAATGTCATTCCACCATTCTCCTACTTGAAATTGTTTCGTGTAGTGAACTTTCTCAGTAATTAGCAAAAGTGATGCATTTGAAATAGTTAAATCAATAAATAACAGTATTAACATTTAAAGTGAAAGTGTCTATTAAGAAAGATTATTTTGAAATTAAACGACCTTCATTGTTCACATCCGTTCATCAGACTCTCTCACCTCAAAAGACTCTAAATAATATTATAATTCGTTCAATTAAATTTAATAGGAAAGAAATTTAAAACTTTAAAATAATAAACACTTTTTGATTTGATTAAACTGAACTGAACATCTTGTGAGTAGTTCACAACAAACTTTGATTAAAAGGAAGAGACTTGAAATATTACTCGTAAACTAATTCATATTTATATTAACTTCGGAGTATTTAAAATTAACTACTGTTACAGTTTTCAACTCCAGCTACCGAAATTAATTAGACATCTCTACTGAAGAGAGATCAAAGGAGCTTTTGTTTCAAGGGCAATGTGGACACTTAACGCGGGCAATCCGTTTCAATCAGTTCATGAGGTAAGTGCAATTTTTCCATTTAAAATTGCCATTAACCTCACCATATCTTGTTTCGTTCAACAAATAAACAAAGATATACAAATAAACAACAAAAAGAAGCGAGAAGGCCAAAGCGAGACAAGAAAGGAGCGAAGAAAGTGAACACTCTGCCCCAAAGTATAGATTTTGTTTTGGGGATGAAGATTGCGTTGTGTATATTTTTGTTTCTTTAATATCTCAAGACATGCCTCTCTCCAGAATAGCACAACAGACCGTGAACATGCTTTTCCTGCTCGGGAAAACACGGTCGTACAGTAGGAAATCTCGCGTTGCCCCAAACAGTGGCTCCGATGCATTCCACATCTCTCCGCTCCTTTCACTCTTTCACTCGAAAGTCACGGCCTTTTGACTACGTTTTTCTTAACAATTAATGTCTTTACTGCACGGTCTGTGCCTTGCTATTCTCCAACAATAAAAGCAAATGCCTTCAAAACAAAATTTCGTTGCAACACTTGTCTCGACAATATTTCATTTGTGCTGTACATGAATGTAGAAATAATAATAGACTCTCTCAAGTTCATCCGAATCAAATTTCCTGTTTCCTTCCACTTGTGTGTTTGTTATTATTGTGATGTTTCTTAAGATGCCTCGGTTTTTTATTCCGGGATTCTCTTGCTTTTCTTCAGTGTCCTCCTCTACTATCTCTTTGGGAAGCAAGGCGTATCATAAAAAATAACATAGCCGTTTGTTGTAATGAAATAGTGAATGCAATTAATTGGTGGGAACTCATCGGTATGCACGAAACGGTAGCAATTTTCTCAGGAACGCAATACTTGTCTTGACTAGCTGATTAGCCTAGTCCATTGATTAAGGCAATTTCAAGTCCAGAAATTTCTCCATGGTTCAACCCACTCTCTGCTCTCTGATCGTGTGCCGTCCTTAATTTGTACAACATTTCCAGAGAAATTTCTTGTATCATTTGGGCGAACGTGCTCTTCCCTTATGCATACTTAAAAACTAAAAATAGTTTAGAAAGTATTCTTGTACGAGATCTTGTTTTGGTGGTGATTTTCAAATATGCTAACACAATCATATGCATTAATCACGTATTCCTTTCTCACATTTACCTTGCAGACATACGCTCCCTGTGATAAAATCGTGTCATTTACATAGGTAGAAAACTAAACTTATTGTTTAACTCATGAAATAAAATAAGCATTCCGATGTAATAATATTACAAAAGAGATTTTCTCATTAGCATTTTTATAAACAATTCCAGCCAGAAACAAAGAACGATTCGGAGATTCACTTTCTCCAAACTTATTTTTACTCTAGTGAAAGACAAAGTTCTTTATTTATTCCTTCTTTGTCTCAATCTACCACATCTGTAACTCATCCAGGCACGTCAGTATCTTAATCAATGATGATTATTTTCTCAACTGAATCAACTTCATCATTGTAGAAAGATTTTGTAAGACAATCTATTGCGAAGGAAGCATGACAGGATTTGGTTTTGTTTGTTGTTATTTGCACTGGTTCTCGGTGAAGATTTTCTCGAGTTAAGCTGTTCCTTCCTCTCGTCTTGATTCCCCCTTCCCAAGTTAAATCGCTTCCTCTTGTCTCTACACTGCCTGCCAGGAATAGTTTCAGAACAAAAATACCAAAAAATAAAGACAAGAACAACAACTCAGCTAAGTGTTTACAAGCGAATGGAAAAAACAACCCTCCTGAGCTTTTATTCTTGACTCAGGTCTCGTCCACTTCTACCATACATTTTAAAACACAAAAGGGGAGGTAAATAAAGGCACATCTTGTGTGCTTGGAACGAAATATTTTGTTTATGTGACGAAGAAACAAGGGTTTTAGCACGCACTCTTTCCTCTGCTCCATACGCAAACCGACTGACATTTTTCATTGGGAAAGTTCACAAAACTGACCTCTCTTCGCTCCCATTCAATGTCATTGCTTTCTAATGTCAACTTTAAGTATTTTGTTTATGAATTGGCTCATTAGTTGAAGCACTATTTTGTTTAGGATCAGGCATAGCTTTTGCAGAGTGCAAGGTAGAAAGAAATCTGGTCTCGGAAAACAGTGATATTTAGAGTGGCACAAGGTTTTAATACGAGATTGACAGCTGAATGAGCCTTCGACATTTCACGCATCATCATGCATAATGCTTAAACATTCACGCAGTGGCTATACCCCGCTCAAGTGTGAATACCTATCTACCTATATGCATTGATATTGATATGCGTCAACTTTTACTTCATAAAGTCATACATATTCAAATTTCGTGTGTGTAGAAATTATTTTATAGCGCTCAAACATTGTTGTCATTTCGAAGTGCATGTTTTTATATCAGGGAAAGGTAACTAATGCACTTTGTTAGGAGAATGACGACTCGGCCTCCCACATGTCGAGCATATTCCCATTTTGAAAGATAAGCGCTATCAGTCGAGCACAGGGAGAAAATTGAGAGAGAAAGAGGAGCATAGAGAAGAAACGGCAATGTCTTTTGTGTCATAAAACTGAGGGAATGAACAGAAATATTGGTTATAAACTGTGTAGGGGTTTTTCAGTGCTATTACACACTTTACGGTTTCAATGGCCGAGAAAGGGGTGATGCGGGTGATGAAGAAATTACCATATCAATCAACGTAAAGCTTATTGAGATCATTTTCGAAAGTGTGAAAATGGTTCAACAAATGTGCACTCACTCGGGCAAACGCATTTTTTTATTTCGTCGTTTGGAAAACCGAGGGACAGTGTACCGGCAGTGGGAAGAAAATGAACCAAAATATTCTCAGCATGTGTGCAGTCCTTATTTGAGTGTGTTTTGTATACCTGCCACTGCCACCTAAGTTTTATGTGCGTTTCTCTGAGTAACTATTCTATTTATCAGACGGGAAAGTAATGGCATTTTTAAATTGTTGCCATTAACGCCAGACAAGTGGTCAGTTTTTTACAATTTCTCACACACAACTTTAAATTCCTTCCAAAGCACTTTCTCCTATTTTCATACAAAGTATTGGTGCCCGCTTCACAATTTCTCACTGGCGTGGACAAAAAGCAATACAAATTTCACTGCAAACACCAATTCACTTTTGACTGTGCAGAGGGAAGAATACTATTACTTTTACAATAGTTATTATTTACTGCATTTCTACGACAAATAATAAAAGGTCAGTATATTGAAGAAATGCTTCCCCTCACAACTTTGCTTATGAAAGTGGAAATGTGTCGTATTACAAATCAAGCCTACATATCTTCGGGAATCTGCATACCATTGACTGAGGTATATTATAATTTTTGGTAATCACAATAAACTGTCCAATTTCCTTCGGTCGGACGTACGTGAAAAAGACGTTGGTGAAAGATGCGCACATTATCCATCGACACCGGCTGGACAATTTTTAAGCACTATGAAGAGTGCTGAAACGGTTGATATGAGCGAATACCACCCTATTGTTGTGTGAGGAGAGAAAATGACGATGGTATCGACATTCAAGAATAGATGCAGGCAGGCAGCACTTTTGTCGTCGTTAGTACTTGACCAAATGTTTGACAAGTGCCGAGGGTCTAATTTCCCTTGAGTGCTGTGGTAGTTGATGCAATATTCGGGGAGAGACCATTGAATGGGTGCGAGAATATATATTAGTGTTATTATTATTATTAGTATTATTTTCTGTGTGCAAGAATGTTACAGTTGCGACCATACCGGCATGCGGCTTACTCCAATGAAACGGAGCAGTTACTTTGTGTAATATTATTAGGGCGACTTTCATTACCCTCAGTGATATGAATGAGAAGAGTGAGTGAGTTAAGTTGGAGCAGAGAAAATGATGAAACATATTACTTGTATTATTACCAATGATGACAATGGTCAACCGTTGATATGGGACATGTAAGCATCTCAATTCCCTTATCTACGTTTTAAGCACACAGACCCAAGACGTATATCTGAGAGAAGACTCGTAGAAGAACTGCTATGATAATCATAGCAATAATAATAATAATCATAAAGGCAATAATCGCAGTGGCAGCAAAGTTTTACTTTTTTCTTCTTTGCTTCAAACAAAAATGTCCTTAGGAAAGTCATCTGTGTAGAGTTGCATGCATATCCGGGAAATGTATTTCTAGAGAGTTCCGTCCCTGTCAATATAATAATAATAAAAATAATAATAGTAATGGTTAAATGACAAGTGTGCTCCAGCATTGTAATACTTTCTTGTCGAAAATTATGTCTAATACTTTACTTCCGCTCTTCCCATTCATTATAATCGCCATCGTCGTAGCGATCATTCCACTGCGAAATTTTCTCTAATACTCACTTGCCTTTCGAAGATTACCAAAGTTGCTTGCAAGAAAAGACGATGACGATGCAACATGGAATACGACGAAGTTTAATTCTTTTAACAACAGGGTATTCTACAATTGCGCTCACAATACACACTATCATTTTCAATGTTCATTGCTTAAATAGGCCACTGTTTCTTCAGATTGTATAATTTTAAAATTTCTCTGTAACAATTGCAAAAAAGTTGCATAGGGTGGTTTGTTTAATCCACCATCGCAGATGTACAATGTCCAAAATGAACAATGATGTCACTGCAAAAATGTGCATTAAAATATAATGAGCAGCAGCTCTATGTTAGGCAGAGCTACATTACATAGAACCTTTTCCAAAGTATCTTTCACTGGGACCAGCTTAATGTAGAATGAAAGAGTTGCGATCTCACTGAAGATGGTGTATAAAAAACTCCAAGTAATTTCTTATAAAAATGAGTTGAGATTCCAGATGCTAAAAGTAGGAGGATGTCGTCATTTCTAGGTGCATTGTTATACATGTTCATCGTCATTGATGGACTTTCCTTCTCTCACTTGACTCATTCATGATCCTAGTTAAACAGACTTTGATATTTCTTTCTTCGGAATATCGACTTCCATTCGTCGAGCGTAGCTGGGCTAGTCAGTGTACTACCGTGTAAGCTGATCTCATACAAAATGATCAAGATGTGTGTGCGTCTGTGGAGTTTTCTGACTGTACACAGACTTTTGACACTGAACCTCAAGCAACTCTGTGTGCTGTGCTGTGTTCGTCGCAGTATCTTTTTGGTGAACACGGAATTCCTCACGAGAAATGATATCTTGATATCTCAGGTTACCCCAATGATTTGCACGCAGCAGCTTGCTCTGCGTGGTGCAGTGGGACAATTCTTTGCAGCTCTACCAATGTATACTGGGACAAGTGCGCTGTGAATTCACATGTGGATTTTCTGAAAAAGTAAACAAATTGATAAATTGTAAAAAATTAAATTTATTTGTAGTTGATTTTTTTTCTCCCGAATGCCTACCATATTCTAAACATAATCTTTTCAATGTGAAGATGTAGGCAAATACACAAAATAGAAAACCAGAGTAATCATGTTTATAGAAATAATAATAACAAAGGAGGAATAACATTAACATCGGGGAAACTTTGTTTATCTGTGGAAACAGGAGCGGAGCGAAGCAGTTGTCTTTTTACTAGTTTCACATGTTTTACTAGTTTTGTAAGGGTTGAAATTATATTTGTGGTCTTGTTTTCACCAATAGCTCACGATAACAATGTTGGGACAAAAGACAGGCACAGGTTGGTGGGTTGGTTGCTAGATGTTTTGCAAAGAGAGAAACGAAGTTATTACAAGTTACCCTCGTTTTCAGCATATCCCTGTAAATGGAAATGAATGAGCTGGTTTTCGTGGCATTTTGTTCTGTGGGGCCTGCACAGTGGCACAGAGGAGCAGAGTAGCGTTAACAAAATAACAAAGAGAAAGAGTGTAAAATGTTTCCGCAAAAGTTGTGCGGACAATAGTGGAACAAGGTAAAATACACTTAAGCTGTTGTTTTATACGATTTGACAGGGACGATTAGAAATGTAACAACGTTAAACCGCTGGCCTGGCATTTTATGTTTTGTCAGTGTTTGCTCTACCGTCACTGGAATCAGAAAATCAGAGAGATGAAGAGCCAGGAGGAAGGAGGTATCGTTGTTCAGCTGCAGGAGAAGAAGAAAGGTTGTCTCTCTGCGGTGATCATTCCCTCTTGGCTCAACTATATTAATATTGTTTTGTAACAATTAGCGTTGGAAATTAGTGGATGACACGGCATCCCTGGCGCATTATTTTCTTGAGTGGTACACGACGCAAAATCTGACAATGAAATATTTCATGATAATACTTTTTGTTGTCTCCGTGACTTGCTTCATGTTGGTGCATATCTGGTGACTGCTTTTATGCCACTTGGTCGCATCCACCGCCGGAAAGTGTACCGGTGTGGTTGTGTGCTAGATGACAACGATACGAGGCACAGCTACTCGTAATTCATTCCTTCTGATTTTACTGTAGATAAAAGTTTACACTTTCAGTGCCGCTTTCTCCTCCTATCATCAAACTCGCTGTTTTGCCACATTAAATAAGTTACTAATATTACTATTATTATTGCTCTCTGTACTTATATTCTAGGGATTTCCCGCATTCTCATTGCGCTCTTCACCTCAACACGTAGAAACGTTTGTTTTGCCACTAATTTTATAAAAAAGGGAACTGCTGTCCTGCTTCTTTGTTACACACCCTTTCCATAATAGTTTCTCCATTTCTTCTAATTTATACATCAACTACGCCCTGTCTGCCACCATTTAACTTTCACTCCTTCCTATTGTGCTCACCCAGAGCGTAGAAAGAGCGATGCGAGAATGAAAAGCTTATTAAATGTTTGTTTTTGTCAGAGAGTCGCTGTTTCTTTCGTGCCTGGAACAATGTTTGTGTAAAGGACATTTACTGCAATAATAGATAATATTTTGTGAATGTTCTTTATATTTTTTGTTGGATTGTAGTTTTCCTGAAAAGAAAGTTTTTGTCGAATTCATGTCCGGTTGTTTATTGTGATTTACGTTGTTTACTTGAATTTTTTATCTGACTGGAGAATAGCCGTGCAATAGTGTAGCCGTAGGTACTGTTAGGTAGCAAGTAGCAGAGATGCAACACTAAAAGGGACAGCATTACTTTTTTGTTTCTCGAGTGCTGTATCACCCTGAAAGCAATAATGTGTACCTACCTATTATTACGTGTATGGAATGACATGACTTTTTAGCTAATTAAAAAAGTGTACTTTAGGAAATTGTATTTTCCAACAAACTACTTTCCCTAAGCGATTTGTCTACATATCCATGCCCATTATCACACTACTAAACTGCCTCCACATTTTTTGCGGCCGAAGTGCAGAGTGAAAAACAAAAGATTAAAAGAATGAATGAGGAAATGAGAAAGGGCTGGAAGAAGGTAGGCGCGTTATGTATACTTTTTTGAACCTACACAGAAAACGAAAAAGGTGATGTTTTGTAGGCTGTGAAGTTCTTTTTTTCTTTCCAGTAGGTAATTAGCATCCACTCTTTTTGTTCTGTCGGTTGCGAAGCTGTAAATAATGTTTACAAAGCTTATTAACGCTCACTATGTTTTCTTTTCTGCTAACAAATCTTTAATGATTATTGTTACAACTGCTTTTCTAACGTTATAATCAAATGAGTCAGCGGGGAAAAACTGAGTGGGTAAGGCCTATCTGTCGGGATTTTTTGTAACGAAATAACATTTCCAACTAATTCTTTCCCAAGAACGCCATTTAACATCATTTCATTGATTTAGTGGATGGCACAAACAAACGAAAGATTTGTATACTTTTGAAATTAGCATTTTTCAGTAAAACTTTTTCGTTTTCGTACCTTGTAAAAATTGAATGTAAATTGTTCGCTGACATGCATTTACACGAAGTTTTTTCCAGGATTATATTCCAGACACTTTGGAATGTGTCATTAGCTCGAACTATTGTAATTACCAGGTTCATTTGTTTATTATTGATTTGCATAATATTCATTCTGCTCACTTACGGAGGCGGTTCTCAAGAAATTATTTTTCGCTACTAGAATGAAAGCGGATCCCGTTAGCAATTTTATTTTATTATTTCCCTTGCTGAAGAATTGAGTTTCGAACTAATGACTGGCTCCCAACTTGCATATGTCATCAGTCAGACACTAACTATGTCTGTGACATTGATCTCACTGTTTATTCTACAGTTTAGGTCGAGCAAACAACATGAAGATGGGAGCAGAGACAAACGCGTCTATCAACCCGTTCAGCTCTTGGAAGAGGAGTCTGTCAGTCAATTTTCAAATCTCACCTCAGTTACTTTTCCCTTGTGAAAATTTGTTGTCACGTTTAGTTTGAGAGAGCAGTGTATAGAGTAACAGTACTCGTATAATTTATGATGCAACATAGTTTCAAAAGTCAGCATCAAAAAACGGTTTTATGTGCGTTTTATAGATTGTACAACACAAGGGAGTAAATAGTACACATGTACATGTTTGTATTATCCCCATTCCACTTGATTCTTCCCTGGAGTGCTGACTTACGCCTTCGCTTGCATTTTGTTTAGTTTAGCTTGCATCATCCTCCATCTCCCTCTCCCGTGTGTTGTCTATCGTTTTCTACTCTTGTCGTTTGTCGAATGAGGATTGTGATTATTACGGCCTTAGTGAAGTAGTATGAGAGCACATGCACTCACAAAGCATTAGCAGCGTCGCAAACCCGAAAGAAAATGGCGAGGTGAAGTGGGTTGCTTGCTGTTTTGTCATTACAGGCCAGGTCCACGTTCCCGTTTTCTCGCTTCACTTAGTACTGCCAACGTTGGACTTTATTTTTGTTGATCGGTTCGCTTCCTAAAAACGTACAGTACACTTTTAAGGACATACATAGTGTAAATACTGACCATCACGCCACAAATGGCTCGTTCTAAATTAGCTTGGCTGTATCGTTTTAATATTGCTTTTGTGGTACATTATCACTGGACATAGTCAGCTTGATTTGATCAAAGAACTATTACATATTAGCTATCGCGGAATAACGCAAAAGCAAAGTGCTGATTTCACAAAGCGTCGTGTCGTCCCTCGTCGATGAGTTCCAATTTTCAAAATAAAAGATCGTCTGCTTGTAATGTAGAACGTTATAATGTAGAGTGTATACATGTAGACGTAACAGTAAATCACACAACGTCGTGCAGACAGACGTATATTTTACAAATTTGCATAGTTGTGTCTAGTAAGTGAGAGCAAAGTGAAAAGGTAACAACTTGAAAGAGGAGAAAAACTAAAAGCCGGGGCCGTAAATCCACATTCAAGGCTTTAGCTGTAGCTTTTCATCATTTTCGTGTTGTTGTTGATCATCACTTGCATTATGTTTATCCGTGTTGGAAGGCAGAAAATAGAAAGTCAACGCGAGTAAGCAAAAGTAAGTGTAGAGAAGAGAGAGTGAGACCATTTGGCCTCTGTTTACTCAACTTGACAGATGTGAAGCAGGGCACTGCCATCATTATCATCATCTTCGTACTCAACTGATCATCGAATGCACGGAGCACATCTCTGACTCAACAGCGCTTTTCGCGTCTCTTCCTATCCATTTTCTCGCTCTTCCTTCGTCTACCTTTATTTCTTCTGCTCGTCACCTTTCACGGCTGAGAGATCGGCTTTCTCGGTATTATCACGTACCGCGATGCTCGCTCGTCGCTTCCTTCACAAGAATGCATGAAAAATATAATCATAATAATCTTCTCCCCTAGTTGGAAATGAACAACACTCGCTCACTTTCCAAGGTGGAATACAAAGCAATCCAGTAATAAAATAAATATCAAGTAGATTCTAACAGGGTCTGTGTTTCCTTTCCCCACGTGACGGTGCGTTCGATCAGCTTCATGATAAAAACGATGATAGCGTGATTGGCAGCCCTGTGTGCGCGTTTATGATCTGGCAGGACTGCCTCCCAATTTATTACGGTTCTATTAATTAGCCTACATTTATTACATTGCAAACAGTCCAGTCACTCGAGATGTTTTATAAAGAAAAAATGTGTATAAAACAAGATGGAATTTGTTAACTTCACCTCACTTATGCTCCACACTCTTGATGAGGCAATTGCCAAAGAACAACCAGCAACAAAAATCGTTGGCTCCAGGTCAACTATTGAAATGAAGTGTACAAAATAAAGTGCTCGAATAAATGTGGTAATAATATTGATGGGAGAGCTAATTAATTCCAATATTATTATGTTTCTCTAATTATCTTTGCATTTCTTTAAGAAACGTCTTTCAGTTAAAATGTTAGTATTTTTATGTTCCTGCTCAATTATATGTTCTCATTTTTTTTTAATATTTTTTTTTATCTGACAGTTATCCTGATTGATTTCAACACTTGATACAAATAAAATCACTTTTATGTATATGAGTACTAAAATCTCTTATAAATATACCGTTGTCGAAGCATCTGCGAACTCCATATGTAATAAATAAATGATGCAAACAGCCAAACAGGACAAATGTGTTTGTTTTATTGGTTACGTATCATGAACGTATATTTGTGTTGAAAATTGAAATGATGCAGAGTTGTGGTTTCGTGAGACTTGAGAGACTAAAATTAAAAAGCAAAATGCTGTAATATTTTCCAGCAGAAGAGACAATAATTGTTGCAGGCTGCATCCCTCGTATCGCATCCACTCTGCTTGCCTTGCCATCACAACAGCTCTCTTTCATTGTCTGCTTTTGTGGTGATGAGCCATATGAAAGCGTTTTGTTTTCCTCACGCACTAGCAACCTGTGATTTGCTATAACTGTACGATATGGTCAAATAAATTTACCGCTAGACAGAAGTTTTTGAGATAAAAATGCGGAAGAAGTGTTAATGTTGTCCAAGTATCGCTACCGGTAAAGCGGAAGACTCATTCGAATTGTATTTTACTTTGCTGCCTGCTCCGCTCTTTAATAATGTGTGTCGCGTGCTCCTCCCCAACATGTTAAAAGACTACAAAGAGATCACGAGGATATCGTGTTCACACACCATTTGTGCATGTGTTGACTTGTCAATTTTTCTTGTGCCATGAGTTGTAGAAATATAGTGCAGTTTTTATAACCTGCTTGCCTCTGCTAACTTTTTTTCTCCATTTCATCTGATGGACGTGGAGCTTGTCAAGTTTCTGGTGGCAGCATTTGAGTTGGAGGCTTTAATAATTTAACCTCTAATTCCACGCGTGTTCAAATCTTGTGCAAGCGTTGAGAAAAAATGATGTTGTGAAAATATGCAATTAGTATTTTTCAAACACGAAAATAGATTTAGTAGCATTCAATTTACAAACCACAACAGAACTCGAAATCAGCATAAACAGACCATCTTACTATTCTGCTAAAGTTGTGCTCACAGTGAAATGATTGCTGTGAGAATTGGAGCAGTCCTGAGTTGTTCGCTCAAGTTGATACGCACTTAATTCCAGTGCTCAACTTAACAAGGATGTTAGATCCTTGGATGTTGTGTATAAAAAACTTGACAGGTTTCTTCTCTCTATCTTGACTGACTGAAAGAACAGTGGAAGCAGAAAAAACGAAAAGAGAAAGATGGAAAAATAAATATTTTATATTTTGCTACAACAAGGCTGAATATTATGCTTCATTTTTTCTGTCCTTCTCTCCTCCACATACATAATAAATTCACTTGGCGCATATTTGGTGTTGGCAAGTCATTAATCGTTCCCAAGTATTTTAGAGATGATGGCTTGTCATATCTGCAGATGTGTCGACTTGTTCTCTTTCTCGCTCGCTCTGATAATATATTTTTACGCTCTCTTGCTATTTTCGTTTCTCATTTCATTATTTATATATACACTTTGATTTCAATACAACATTAACTAAACTCTTCTTTTGCCTGAACAAAGATAAACTTAGAAAAATACAGAAGTGGTGTGTGTGTGCGAAGAAAGCAGGAGACGGATAAAAAATAAAAAAAATGGGAGATTGAGGAAAGGAGGTGGAAGAGGAATCAGAGACTTCTGCTTATAAATATTCCGGATTCTAATATTTATGTACAAGTAAGATCCACTTGAAGTAAAGTTTCCGTTTTTGTGTGCTCAGTACATTAACTCAAGTATACATACTTACTGACTGTAAAAGAATAAAAGAGAAGTGAGTGAATGATACCACAACTTTTTTCCTATCGCGTAGAATCCTACTTCGCATTTCCATCCACTATACCAAGCTCTGTGTCCCAGTCTCTCCCTGGCTTCACTTTCTGCCAACGTTTTTACTCCTTTCTTTTCGACACTCTCTTCCGAGCCTGTACCCTTTCCGTGCTTCCACCCTCTGTTCTGCTGCTATTATTATTCCGTAATTCGAAGAAAGGAGGAGTACGGAACATAAAGTTGAGTTTGACGAGTGATCGCTATAGTGGTATAAGATAGATAGATAGTAAGGAAGATTGAGAGGTAGACTTACGGCTTCTTCTCGCCATCATGATGTTCGCTGATGCTAATGCAGTACAGCTGTTTGCGTCGTTTCACTTTTTCACGAGTCTACGAAATTCGACTGCACTGCATCTCGTCTGAACTTGCATCATCACCATCATTAATAATAATGGTAATAATATAAAAAGTATATCTTTATACAACGACCCTAACAAAATAATACCTTTCTTCCTCAACGCTCTTTTATTAAATGTGTACTGTTTTGAAATTAATCTCCTCCTACATCCCTTGTCTGCCGCCTTGGCATTTTCATCAATTCTTTCTCAGTTTCAGCCTACTAAAGAGAACTCGATCTGAAAGAGGAAACTGTATGCGAAATGAATGTTTCACTGAGTGAAAGGTCAGTTTAAGTTTTCTTAACGTTGACGCCGTGCTCACAATCTAGAATTGTGCTGAGAATCGCAAATAGCTGATGTATGAATGAATGAGATCATTGCTAGTCCACGAATAAATTGCTTCCTCTAAACGGTGCGTGATTTTTAAGTACGAATAATGCATTGTTGGACAGCGAAATTTTAATAAGAGATGGATGAGTTGCTTCTCAAACATGGACAAGTGGAAAATACATTGCAATTCAAATCAAAACTAGATATTTTTAGCCAGGTTTATATTTTGCTTCATGCTACTCTAGAAAAAAGCAACTGTAATGTTTTGAGCAGTTTCTTCCTGATATATCAATCACATCTCTGGTCAGGATACGCAAACGGAGTTTCCACGAATGCTTGCTTCACATAGTTTTTTTTGGAGTAAGCGCTTATTTTTTCGACGGATTGATTCTTTTCATGCAACTTCCATCGTCATTCTTAGCTTGTAGCTAGTTGCACAATAGATTGTGAGTTTTCACCATCGTGAGCATTTTATGTATTCTTTAAAGTTTGAACAATGCGATCTCTGTTGTTTGCTGGAAGCATTTTTCATTTGAAAGGCGGGTTCCCCAACATTGAGGTTATCGCCACGATGGATGGTGGTTGTTTGGGGGTTACTCTTGTAACTGTTGCCATTAGCAATGGTTGTCAGCCAATTTTTTTCCTACACTTTCCTATTTCGTTTCATCGTGTCTTCAATCTTTTCTCTTTGATGCTCTTTTACCTTCTTCCGTCTGTCGTGATGAAGATTTTTTCGTTGTACTTTTTGCTTGTTTCGTGTTCTTTATAATCTGAATTTGAGTACACACTATGGAAGTTTTTTCTTAGTCAGAAATAATAATAATAAAAATAATAATAAAGAATGATACTTGCGTATTTTTGAGATTTTTTGTGATACATTTGCTCAGGTATATAGAGAACCTCATCATTTACTACAAATGCACGCTTCATTAACTCCAGCGCAACTCAAAATAAAAAACGGTTTCTTCCCTCCCTCTACAGCTACCTTCATACCCATTTTCTTAACTTTCATTGGGCCTTTCGTTTTTTCTAAATAAGAAAGACCTTTATAAAATAAGTTTCTCTTGCAAAGGCTGATAATCCAGACTCAAAAGTTGTCTGAAAATGGAGAAAGGCAGGTTATTAATATGATTTTCTTCTACGATTATTATGATGCCTGCAACTCGTACAAGTCATTTTGTGTAAACCTGCTAGGACAATGAATGTACAGATCTTATTGTCCGCGTGGATATTTTTTGTGCTTCTTGGCAAGTAACCCAATCTGAGTAGCCGTAATGATGTAATCCAAGAGAAAAGTCGTACTTCAACATTTTTTGGTAAACCCAGTCCACATGTTCCATTTTGCATTCCACTGCGGTATCTTTAATGGTCGTTCTGTCGGTAAAACGAAATCCCGAAAAAAGTAGAAAGATATTTTAAAAGTGATCAGCAAGGCAGTTATGGATCAAGTCTGTCTCGTGCACAATTTCAGTTTCAGTAAAGGAGCTTTCCAAATGAGAAAGTGAACAGTCAACAACTTCTTTCTGTTTAGTAGTAAGTTGCAACGGGGAAAGTCTAGAGTTTGGGAAACCAGATAGTAAATAGAAATAGAAAGAGACAAAGATAAAGTATTTACACCTTTATGACTTTTTATAGGATTGTGCAAAGTAAAGATGGGTTGATAGTGCTATCGTCATAATAGTAACGAGTAAGCAGTTTAGTAATTTATACAATTTCACTTTACAACGAAGTTGGGAATGAAAAGGAAGGAAGAATGAAGAAATGAATGGAAATGGTAGAAGTCGCATAAAATATTCTGAGGAGAAATAAAAATACGGGAAACAACCAACAACTTTTTTGTTCATTTTATTGTTGTTTCTCTCCAGTTATTTTACTTTTTCCTTCCGTCCTTCCTCCAACAATCTTTATGCTATGCAGAACAGAGAAAATGATATTAATATTGTTATTATCACGTTTCTTTCCTGCCTTGCTCATTCAATTTTTTCATTCTTCTTTCTCGTTTAGATGGAGATGAAGTGATGCATACTTACGATACGAATTTACGCTTCGCTCCTTTCTCTTCCTCTCATATGTGTGCCTTCATTATACTGTACATTGTTTAGCCTTGTTGCCAAAAAGAAAGCAGCAGTCGTCGTCATGGTGGTAATAATAATGCCTACTAAAAAGTTAAGTTTGTTAGCACAAGTTTTTCCCCATGTTAAATTCATGCCCACGGGTCTCATGATCGCGATGATGATGTTGACTACATATACACACCACTTACTCCACACTCCATTCTTTTCTAACCAACGTCGTCTTTCTCCTCTTCAAATCTTGATTTGAGAAAGAAGCCAACCATTAAATGAAGGTAGTTAGCTTATTTGATAGTCTCCACTTTATAAGAGATACATTCGAGTATGAAAAAAGATTTTCCCGTTTTTTCATTCTTTCTCTCTTACTCTCCTCTTCACTCCTTCTTATAACGGCTCAGAGACACTGTTGTTTGGCTGAAGTTAGCCTTTTTTGTTTCATGCTTTCTGTAACAATATGAAGGTACTCTGCAACTGCAACCCCTGTCTCTGTATATGTCAAAAATTGCTGCATCACTGTAGGCAACAGATATTTCGCTTTTGTGGAATACCATTGCAAAAGAATCACAGGAGGGGTACATATAAAAGCATATAAAAGATTGTGTCCCCGTTCTCTTTCCAACCACCATTCCACTCACTTACTGCTTTCCTTAGTCAGCAATACAATCTTTCTTTCTCACTAACAACAGTAACAAAATGAGCCACAGATATGCGAAGCAGGGGTAAGCAAACTATTCTTCGCGGATAGACGATTTTTTAACACGTTTTTGTCTTTTTCGTATCGTGTTTATATGCGTGTCTTTGTTTCTCTCCCGTATTTCTCGCTTTATTACGAGGGTAAAATTTGAAAAAGGGATGACGAAAGACGACTGTGCATTGATGCACAGTTGCAGTATTATTTTATGCAGAGCAGTGATTATACTCGAATTGACAATGAATCGCTGTATAAGAAAAATAAAAATACGTTTAACGCCCTCATATTCATTGTCACAACCATCTCCCAGTGTATATCTAATTTTCTCCTTCGGAAATTCAAATACAGAAAAAATAACCCAACCAAAACGATATAAAGAGTGAAAGTCGGTGGTAAAAGAAGTATAGAAACAAATCCATTCTTTATATGTCTAACGCGTAACATTTTAGTATCGCCAGATTGTATAAACTTGACACAGTTTCACACTCTCTAATATAATACCTCCTCATACCATCATTAGTGAAAGACTTTGTTTGTTATTTCCAATATTTACCACGATTTTTTCGCTGCCTTCGTTCTCCAAGTGTTTCTCCACAGCTTCTTGAACCTTTGAAGCATTTCCTCTCTATTTCTCACTAAGTTCAGAGTTTTTACTTAAAAAGTTATACTTAAGCTTATTTTATGCTCTGTATGCAGAAAAAACTAAAAGTTGGTATTCCGAAACCTGAGAATTCTTCCGTATGGCGCTCCTAGGATTTATTTAAGTGAGAGAATAAAAATTACGTTTTGTTTGATTTCTCCATAAATGTATGCTGTGTTAATGGAGTTTCAAAGTCCTCTCCTCTGAATTGATTTGAACAATCTTCTTTCCTTGATACATTTACATTTCATACGTTACAAGGCTAAAGAGACACTCAGAAGATGAAGAAGGAGGGCGTCTTTCCCTATTTCAACTCCATTAAAAATGTTATTTGAGAGAGGAAGTTTTTTCATTGATTTACAAATCAGGCAGCACTTTATTGCTACATGCAAAGTACTTTGTCTTGTAAACTGGTACATTACACGCGATCATAAGGCTTCTCATTAAACCTGCACAAGCAAAGTTTAATGGACTGGATTGCTGGAAATCTGTCATGTACGTATACGTATCATCACACGGAGTTACCACAACTGGCCAGATATCAATTCTTTCTTTGTCGACAAGCAGTGTCCTTGTGGCGAGGGGGTCGTGGTGACTGGTGAGTCTGCTGAGTGATCCTGCTCAAGCTCACACCGATGCAATCACTTCTCCTCAGCTCCCGCTTGAGAAGAACGACGCGCTGATGTGAGGTGCACTGGATGAAGTTGCAAGTGAACGTGTGCTTTAGCTTCCTTTAAATACTTCTGAAGGATGTGGGCATCCGGCTTAGCGTCGTGGTTCTCGTATTTTTTCGTAGTCATACGAATGTTACATGAAATATATTGAAAGAATATTACTAAGCTATCGATTGCCATGAAAGAGGGCAAAGATTCATACGTTGATATTAAAAGGGAAGAAGAGTGAGCGTGAAGTGGAGAAAGGCATGGAGCGTGTTTTACACAATGTTTTCCATGTGTAAAGGGAGTGATCAACTTGAATGGACACACTGATAATGGCAGTTCATGTAAATGTAATAAGGCAGGTTGAAGGGGTTGTTTTTTCTGAGTTGGGAAAGAGAGAAAAAAGTTTTCTGTTATTATTATTCCTCTTCTCGGTTCTCCGTTCGGTTTTAGAAAGAAGTACAACGGAGTTAGTTGAAAGTGAAGAGAGTCTAAAACATCAGCCGTCCATGCATTCTTATGTAAACAGATCTGACTGACTGCATTGTTTTCTTAAATATTCTCATCACTCAGCTTTTTCGTTACAAAGTTTACTCAGGGAGAGGCGTTCGAATTTATTTTTTTCTCCCTCTGTCTCTGGTGGGACGAGTAAAGAAAGGGTGTAGGAAAAAGAGCATGAAAGGGAGAAACTGGAAAAACAAAAAGTGTAGAATGTTGAAATACATCAGAGTTCTCTGAAATGAGAATGAGATGAGAGCTTATGGCAAATTGGAGATACGTAAGTAAGTTGGGTATTCGCATTCTGACATCTGCACAATGCGATATTCATTTAAAATTAAAATGAAATGGAAAAATTCTGTGTATTTACATTAGTATTCGTTTACAAAGCTGAAAGTGTGCTTAAAATGAACCACTTTTTCGATTTATAAAAAGCGACGAATGATGAAGAGAAGGTGTAGTGCCTGCACTAGTTATAATAGGCATTTTTGTCGTTGTCATTTTTTGTTCGGGTAGTAGCTAAAATCTCATATCTAACCGAAAGATTAATTCTCTTTTTATGTATT
>VYYJ01000357.1:0-65825 GCA_021029165.1 Cyphoderus albinus | reverse complement strand
TAATTAATTAATTAATTATTAAGAACAAGGTGTCTTCAATAAGCAGTGACAGATGGAATTTCATTAGAAAAGCTGAATGTATTGTGAGGTGGAGCCATCTCGGTAAGTTGGGTCGTCCACGACCTTCGCCCTACACATTGGACACGTGCGTTCCCGATCGAACCACGTGGCGACGCACTCTTCGCAGAAAATATGACTACAGGCGAGCCTCGTGGGACTGGCGTAAGTATCGTGGCAGATTGGACAGATTGTGCCGGCACTGTCCAGTTGCTTAGTCGTTGGAGTGGTTCCGTAATGCTGCAGACACAAAAATCATCGATTAATTTTAATTAACATTTAGCTCACATAACTAACTACTAACTGCATTAATCAAGTCCAGTATTAATCAATCACTAACCACATTAGACAGCATTTTGTCGAGAGTTTTCAGCCACTCTTTGAAGCGTCCGATGGAGTCGGTGATCTTGAAGAAGACGTAGAGCCCCGCCAGGAAAAGGCCAAACATACGGGAGGTCCCTTCGTAGGCTGACACCAGATAACACAGCCAAGGGTACACTGGCAAAAAGCTGCGGTACAATTGCGAACTGTGCTCAATGAACAAATAGTACTTGCCCTGAAAAATCAATAAATTCTTCAGTTATAACTTAATCATGACCAAAAAAATGTTTTCGTTATTTTAATTTCTTCGTTTTTACCCTCTTCTGGAAAGGAATCACACATCCTGGCAGTGACACCACGAAAACTTTCACGAATACAGTCCCGAATTTGGCAATGTAGTCCGTGACTGCGACCGCCCACATCAGCGACCAGAAGCTGGTGAGGTCAGAAGATGTCGGAAGAAACGCCAACCTGAAACATAATTTAAACATATGATTTAATTTCTCATTTCATCCTTTTTCTTCAATTTAATTATACTTTAATAATACGTACGCATAATAGAGTTCCATCTCGTTAAAAATATAGTAAATGAACGCAACACAGGCGGCAAGGTTAATCACGATCATTGACAAATATAGAAGATTCCGCTTCCGCTGTTTCGACACTTCCTTCTTCACCAGGGAGTTGGCGTGACTGAAGGTGATAAGAAGAGCCACTATCGCCAGAATACTCGTACCGTGGTCAAATATGCCCTGCGACATTAACGGCGAAATTTGCATAAGTAATAGTATAATTAATTCCATCATGATCAATGATGAAAGCACTGAAAAGAAGTTAAAGTTAAAGCTCTGGCGAGTTTTCTAAACAAAAAGTAAACAAAACAGCTGAGACGAGTGTGGCAGTCTTTCATAAGTATTTTCATATTTTGATAGAATAGAGTTGTGCATGCTAAACTCTAAGCTGTAAAACGAAAGAACAGAAATTGTTTCTTAGTTACGAATTGATTTACTAACTTTTAAAAAGTTGATGACAATGAAGGGGCGAATGGTGGTGTAGCGCCCGATTTCGTTAATGAAAGCCCTGGTTTCCGGTGCATCCCGGAGAATCTCTGCCGCACGCGTTCTCTCGTTTGGAGCTCTGTTGGCGTCTCCCATCGGAGTGCCGCCGGCTTCGCCATCACCCTCACCACCGCCAATACCAGAAGTCTCTGAAGTTGTACTTCGCCTGGGTCCCCCAACCCCTCCACTGGCATTTGAGGAAGACCCGTCACCTCCTTCAACCACCACTGCTGAGGCACTTAACTCGCCGTTTGCAAGATTACCGCTGCCGACGCTTTGACGATGACCATGACCAACGCCACTTGCACCGCCACTCAGCTGAGAGCCTCCTTCCTCGCCCCAACTGCCTCTTGGCGAGTCCATGTCAATTACGTAGGACTGTGGGTCACCACGGTCTCTGTCACGGTCACGCCCACTTGGGTCATTCGTGGGCACCGGGGTATAGTCTGCTTCAAAGCAAACGATTCCACGTTTTCATTTCATTGTCATTGCATTTTCTCGATTTATGTTAAAGTAGAAATTGAATTTACTTTAATTACCTGCTTCTAAGTCTTCATCAATGTATCGCATGGAGGAGGTTCCATGTCTCGTTCGAAGTGGAATATCGTCAGCGTTGTGCATGTTGATCACGGATCTGGAGGCATACGAGGAGTTCCAGCTGGTGCCCTGGTGAGCGGGGTGGTGATGGGAGACGAATCTACTGGCGACGCCACCTCCGCTGCCACCACCACCTTGGCTTCCGCCGGCACCTCTCTCGGAGGAGGTGGACGGGTGGTGATGGTGATGGTAATGTGCCTGATGACGACTAGTGCCTTCCGAGAGAGCTGAGCTGGACGCGCTTTCTCCCCGGGTCGGAATGATTGTTACTGGGTGACGCACCCATTCCGGCAGCATGGACGACGACAAAGAGGAAATGCTCTGTCCAGCGGTCGGTGCTAGCCAACTACTAGGGTCAAAGTTGAGATCGAAATTGATTCCAAACAGTCGATTTCTGCCTTGCCTCGAGGATGAGGAGGATGAGCCACTCTGACTCGAGGCACGGTGCAGGTTGGATGAACCACCGGAGTTTCCACTCATCTCTGCGGTGGAGGTGGAAGTCGAAGCTGTGTTGCTGCTCGGAGCAGCGGATACTGAAGAGGGCGGAGGCGGAGTGTTCGGCTGTTGCTGACTCACACCCGGCGAAACTGACGTGGTTGAAGCGGAAGCGAGTTTATGGAGGTGGGGTGTGCTGCTGGCTGCTACTGGAGTGGTTACGGAGGAATTGACGCGAGTTGCCCCCGATTCGGCAGCTACATGCTTGGTCCCACTGCTGCTGGAATCCGATCTTCGCTCAAGGTCACTTACGGACGCTGATTTACTCTTTCCTGCTGCTTCAATGTTCACATGAGATGTGGAGGCGGATGTCGACGCCTTTCCACTCTGGTGGGTTTTTGGAAGGAGGTGGGTTGTTGGACCAGGGATAGAATCGTCCTCCTCGTCGCCAATGTCGAGAACAACCTGAGTCGATGATCTCGATCTCGGCCTGGTTCTTCTGCTGGTTGGATCTCCTGGCTCGTCCAAGTCGGGTTCGCTTCTGGTCTCTTCGTCTGCAGTGATAGCACCTTGACTCTTCGGCGAAACCGGCATCACTTCATTCAATCGGGAGTGGGTCGCAACCACTTGCACCGTTGACAGATCACACGGTTACTAGTCTTCACAGACAGGAGCGACGTCTTCCTGTCCAGTCGCTTTCACTTTCCACACCACTTGAAAAA
The DNA here is from genome assembly GCA_021029165.1 of Cyphoderus albinus. Classification (NCBI taxonomy): domain Eukaryota; kingdom Metazoa; phylum Arthropoda; class Collembola; order Entomobryomorpha; family Paronellidae; genus Cyphoderus; species Cyphoderus albinus. Next base: position 62,635 of record VYYJ01000357.1, on the reverse strand, counting down.
GATTAAAAGCCAAATTTAAATTTAATCCATTCTGAATTTAGTATTCTCCTTGCACGTCACGTCTTTCAATTTGTTTGATCAACTTGATCTTTTGATCAGATAGATGAGAAAAATTGCTGACTAAGGAGATTCTGCGAATATTGGATTCTGTTTTTAATTAGTCAATTATAATTAATTAAATATGCACTATTATTTTCTACTATATTTAGACACAGAATTCAATTTTGACTAACTATGCACGTTAGAAGAAAAATCAAAAATGATTTTCGTTTTTTACACACCACGGCACAAATGCAGATTATTAATGTAAAAATCTATTAACAAACATCTAACGAATCAGCAGGTTGTAGGCGTGAATTGCAATTAATTATAATTATAATTATAATGATTTATAATAGAGATAACATTATATTATTTATTTTGACGTTATACCAAACTGCAAATTAATCATGTCACGTAATGCAAATGTCAACAAAATTTTTAAATCCCTACACTTTTAAATTATGGCTGTTAACTTGAACCAAAGTGAACTTGAACACACGAACGAAATTCCCAAAAACGTTTCATGTAACTAACACTAAACTGTAGCTCGGTAGAATATTTAAAATGGAACTGGAAAATCTGCCTAATCACCATACTCGAAAGTCAATTCTAAGTAAATAAGTAGCCGTCACGTCAACTTAATACAATGAGTGCAGTGCACTATCTTGTTTTGATAAAGAATTTAATCATGATTAAATAAAATATGATTAAAATAAAACTGTTGTTTGGTACCTGGTTCGCAGTGCGAATTCCTCTGGAACCACTGACTGACTGGAAACGCGAACAGCGAAATGAATTGCGATTGGTGTGATGTTGGAGTAGGAAAAGTAGTAGAAAGGAATGAAATTACGAAATGACGACGTTTATTTTCTAAGGGGAAAAAGTGAGTGGATTAAGCATTTGCACTATTAGGACAATTAAACCCACTTGCTTGTCCATGCACTCTCGGTAGTCAGGAGTTGCATTTATTTACAATTAGGAGTAGCAGGATTAAAACGCTAGATTTTGCACAGTGTACGTTTTCCACTTAACATAACGTACACCAACATTCATTATCCAACTGTTTCGAGCTGTGTGCAAAATTAAGTGATGTGATAGCAAAACTTTGGAAGTGACAAAGTTTGCTTTCTTCCAATACTTAATACACACTTAATACAGCAACTAACTTTTGTTGTGATGCGATGGTATGATCGCGATGGTATGTTTTTAAGTTAGGCGACGTAGACGAATGAATATTTAATTAAACACTTCTTGTGCTTGTGACTATTTTGCTGTTTTGGATGATGCGTCATTCATTCATCCTCCCTCATCTCATCTCATCGTTGGTCGTCGCAGTCAGATGATTGACGTAAAAATTATTTCTTGTAAACTGTGGCTGTGGCACGAGAACTCCTCTCCGTGCTTTGGTACATTAACATTGTTTAACTTAACTGTAGGCTCTTATTTCTTTTTCACGATGATGATCAATTAATGATAATATAATGGTAATAAAAGCAACTAAACTCGAGCATGAGCTGAGTTGAATTGCGTAAAGAAAGGAAATAAAAGTATAAAGTGACACGAACACGAGTTAAATTGTGACTACCTATTACAAGGAGGAGTTAGCAGAAAAATTGAACCTTATTAAACTGTAGCCTGTGCGCAGCACGTAAAATTGTAAACATGAGAAACACCAGTGTGTGAAATTGTGAAAATTGTAGCATGTTGATGTTATTCGAGTTAGATTTTGCCGTGTCTAGCCCATAGTCTTGTTTATCTAAGGTGATATGGTCACATGAAACTTGAGAAGTTTCAGTCAATGTATGATATAAACCAAGTAACATTCTCTGCTACATATGCAAAAACAATTGTATTTATATGAGATGTTCGTTGAATATTATGGCGAAAAGTGTCAATAATATCACTATTCCATTTACTACTATACTGCTGCATTACTAGAAATGTAGAAATGTTAATTGAATACTGTGGGCCGTTCGTAATAAGGCAGAAAGTTTCCACTCGAGGAGAAACGGCTCACTCCTTGTGTCCACATTTCAACATTTCTTTGCTTTCAGACCGTGTGAAGGAGCCAGCGGCTCGTTGTTACTCGGCCATGTGCAAGATGGCAAGAGATTTCATAAAAATCGTTAGAATTATTTTTCAATTTCAACTGACATTTGCATCAAGGCATGACATCATCATCATAACATGATCTTCACAATGCAAAATGCAATCATACTTCAGTACGATTTAATCACATAAATGTATAATATGCTTTGTTACTACTATGGCGTATTATGTGCAAAGAGTAAACCCCATGTGCATGAGTGAGATAAAAATGAAAATATTTTTATTGAGATTTGAGATAGGTAATGTTATTTAAAAGCTTTAAAACTATTCACATTTTAAGTTTACAGATTAAACCGTTATATTTCAAATTATGAATGTATGATTATGAAGCGTAATCGTTTATCGGAGGATAGGAGGAGAAATTGTGAAATCCCTGAAGCCGAGATTTTAAAGGAAATCCTGTGAAAATGAATAAAAACACATTGCAGAAAATTATAAGAACAAAATTATATTTATTTTTTAGTTTGTCATTTAAATAAAAATACATTAATTTCTGACCTGCACAAGCAAAATCAGTCTGCCAGGTACAGGCGCCTTTCCAGTCAGTTCAAAGAGTTCATGATCTAAGGAATAGAGTTCCATCCTAGCCGCTTCCTGTTCCATCATTAGTTCATGAAGATGCTGCTCCACCTCGCTGAAACGCAGGACGGAGAGGTAGGAGGAGCCGATTTTCCTCCAGAACTCCCTGATCCTACTGCAGGCTTCCTTGTATTCCAAAATGTCACTGTGCCGAGCCCTGAACGCGGTTTTGATGCGGTTGTACTTGAAGACAGCCTTCTGAACCGCTGCGAGACGCTTCTGCTCATCCGTCATCGCCACCTCTACCTCTTGCCCTTGATTGCCTGAGCCGGGTGACGCCATTCCCCACCAGGTTTGCGACTTTCAAAAAAATGGTGATTAGTAAATAGGCTTCTTTATACCTCACGTGAAAATTATAGAAATACATATATAGAAAACATAATATTCAATAAAATTCTGTAAAATTTACTTTTCCCTTTTCCAATAGAAAATATTTCCAGTTGCAGTAAATACATACATACAATAAATTGGATCTCGTGGTAGTTTCGGTCTCACTAAAAGTAAAATCCAAATGCGCACTTTTTCTTTCGACCGAATAAATAGATTCATTCGTCATTGGTCATGAAAATGCAATTAAATTCATCTATTGTTTGCAGCCTCTACTCTGATACATCACACCGCGGTTATTGCTATGATGCATGAAATACGCTATTAATTTACCGAATTCGTGCGTCAATGAAAGACGTTGATACAGAAACAATGAGATCATAAAATTGCCACTTGATAAATCGAAGAAACTTTTTTGTCATCTGTGAACGAAGATGTCAAGACATGACGATGTCAATATTATTATACATTATACATAGAATATTAAAATTTAGGTAACTTTGAAGTAGCTAATTTTGAGGCTGTTTTGGAGGCGAGGAGGAGGGACATTTAATAGTATGGAGCTGAATAGGAAATTAAATTCAAATTTCCTCTCGGTAATTGTTCAGTTCACAAAAAAGAAACCCGATGCATAAATAGGTTAGACCCTGGAAATGTATCCTGAGAATTACCAACATAGATTTGAATGCCACTAAACTAATTTTGAATTTTGATACAAATCAGTGTGCCCCGTAGGTTGCTCTGTAGGTCGAAAATGAAAGCAATTACATTACAATTGTACAATAAAAGCAATGACAATTCTGTGGAAGGAAAGAAAAGAGAATAGATTTTAGCTGTAAATATTCCATTAGATTTTGTTGGGTTGAGCATTTAACTAAAATGCTTAATAGTTCAGATAATAATAACGGTGATTATGTACATTACAAGACGCGTTCATTGCATTTAGCATTACAAATGTAGAAAGCAAATACCTAGGTAAATTGATGGACACATTTGCACATCTCTTAAATATTATTATTATTGTACAAGTTTTACTACCCGATGTACATGTGCCTACCTACGTAAGTATGTATGTATGAAAAAAGAGTTTAGACAAAGCGATAGGATGTTTAAAGTTAAATGTGCTTACTTAGATAAGTTAAAGTTTCTATTAGATAGGAAGGTAGTGAATGTGAGCATCGTCTCAACTAACCCAACTGAATCTCATCACTTGCCTAACTAAAGTTCACAACGTAGTATTTGGTTCGATGAAAGAGCCGAGTGGAGATAACTCTTTGCCTTTTTTATAGAAATGGAAATGGTGAAACAATTTTTATAAAAGGAATAAAAAAAGGATCCTCCCTTTTTCAAAGCCTTTCCTTATTTGACGTAAATGGTCAACTTTTAAGAATGCAAGAAGGCAAAAGGAAAACAATGAAAAAAAGATAGAGAATCTATCCACTTATTTACGTGTCCCATCATCCCACTTCTCCCATAGAGCCCATGATATCATGATGCTCTTCATAAATTGTAGCGTAGCCCTCGCAGACGCAAAGCCACTCATTGCCAACTAACAGAAAATAACCTCAAAATATAAATTAAGTCGCTCGCTCGCTCACACACACAGAGACCGACAGCGTCAGCCCGTTTTATTTCAACTCCTCTTTTTTGCAGAAAAAAATCATTTATTTATTTAAAATATCTACAAGATGGTGAATATAAATTTCAAAACTCATATTGCATAACAATTAAGTAAATACATATATTAAATTTGCATGAAAACGCAAATTGAATTTAATTGAGTAATTTAGTCCTCCAATTATGTAATTTACGGATGAATGATTTTCCTTACTTCAGTTCCGTCTTGAAATGCCCAAAAATAATATTTTGCACCTTAAAATATTACATAATCAAATTTTAAAGCAAATATTCTGTCTGCCAGAATAAAAGGGCGATCTCAGCGTCCATCTCCATTAGTCCAACAAATGAGCGTCGATTGATTTTCGAGAAGGAACATGATCAATAACAGGTTAACATTTCGTTCAGATAAAAATCCAGCAGTTGATGGCTTAGCCTGTTCCAATCAGAGTTTTCCTGAACGAATCCCATTTTCTCCATGTACATCCGCTTTTCTTTCTACATTGTACAGGGAGGTGACATGAAAAATAAAAAGCTTTAGATTTGCATATCGTTAATGAATAGATTACTTTGAAAACTACTTTGTGCAAAAAGTAGAATCAGAGGGAAGGTAACGGTGATTGTTTGGATGGATGATGATGTTGGTTTTGTAATCTTGTGGGTAGGTAGGCATAATAAAGGTTGCTCGCATCATCATGATAATCATTTTGATAGGTGCGCGTCCGTCCGTCACAGTGTCTCTTGTAATGCATTAATGGTTTCATTTGACATTATTAATAAAGAAGCAAAGTGTTGTGGTGAGTTGTAACACAATTTACTTACAAGTAAGTGGACAGAGATTCTGTTGGATTCTGTTGGATCATATCATCAGTGAGTCTCACTCTGTGTGTGACTGTCTCTGACACTGGTTTCATTTCTTTCATTGTGTTGTAAATTGTGGTGACTCCCTCAGCTCGGCTCGGTAAAACTTCAACTTCTTCGTCTCGTTCTCCTTTCCGCACACGCACTTGTGTTAAGTGAAGTAAAATGGTAATCTTGAGAAAATGCAAAGCAGTTGAGAATGAAAATGCCTTGGCAAAGTGGGCAAGAAAAAAAGAGTGAGGAGACAGAGACAAGAAAAGAGAACAGTTGTAATAATGTGAAGTTGTTGTGGGTATTCTCAGGATAGGATGACGATGAGGACGACGACGACGACGAGGGATGATGAGCGCTACTAAATATCGAGTTACGCCCTTCGCTTATATGGAACTTTTCTCCGCTTCTCTGCATCACAACAAGAATCAACAAAAACATGCTTTTTTAGTCTTGTTCTTTCCACTTCTAATCTACGCGATTTACAATTATTACCACTTTTTTCTCTCGAGCTCTGCTTTTGCAACAGCCACATTCACTCACATTCCACAATTCCAAATAATCCACATCCACCCTTTTGACCATAAAATAAGGTGTATTATAAATGACTTCTATTTGTGGCAAGTTAGCAAGTCGCAAGTCATTCAGTCATTCGCACACACACACGGCCACAGCGACACGAGATAATAACAACTGTAGTTTGCAGCAACAATATAACAATAAAAATAATCATAAATGCCAATAAATGGGATGTGTCCACTTGCCAACGAAACATTTAAATATTAACTAACTAAAACACAACGCTCAAAGTCAATCTCATAAAATGCAAGACCAAAGTCACCTCATCTCATGTATCTCCTCATCTCTGCCCATCACACACTCACTCTGCTCTCACTCAATTTTATTTCCCTAATCATTTAACTGGATGGACATTTTATAAATTTTCATATTCATTTATTACTGAACAAATCTAGCTTTCGAACCTCAACTGAGTTCATCTTCAGGACTAAAATTCTAAAAAATAATTGTGGGGAAAAGAAAGATCTCATTTACAAAATGTGCCTTACAGATTTTTATGTGGGTTACGTGTTACATAAATACTCACAGTAAAAATCCCGACCGGGCATAATGATATTCACTTTAGTGTAGTGGCTTTCAATTAAATAATTTTCATAGTAGTACTCCTAAATAGAGGTTCAAGAAAATTGTGGCTATACGTTTTATGAAATACATATATAGGCATTAATAGATACAAATGAATGCAATTTCATGCGATTCATTTAATATTTGAATGTTGTTTCCAATCGTTAAATAAGTGTAAACATAATGCGTTAGTGATGAGATTCTAAAGAGTGGGGTTGACATTTTTTGTCATATTTCATTTAATCGCCATTTATGTAATTCTCACTTTGAAACCATGTCTTATTAACCTATATCGATAGCGTATTATTTTTGCATGAGCTGAATATATTATGAAAATATTATTTTATTTCCATTTTTAATTGGTTTATAAATTATATTCATTACTGTGTGAAAATATCTGGTAATTTTGAGGACTGATTAGTTTGAGGTATTCGGTGTCTTTAGTAATTCACATCACTGATCACACCCAATCAAGGCTTGCTTTAAAGCCAATAATAGGACTGATGTACAACCTGTCGAAATATGTTATTGTCCACTTAATTGAAATCATACTAATCGTACATAAGTTTGATATATTTCTGCCCGGTCGGGATGTTCACTGTCAGAAATTAATTTAGCCATTTTCCAATTTTTGCCACTTTCACGGGCTCAGTCTGCCCCTGCGCTGACGTTGAGGCTCCAAGGGAATGAGTACTTACTTTTGCTCATAGTTTCGAATCACGCGAGTACTCAGTTGAGTTTATTTGACTAAAAAGGTAAATAAGTGAGAAAAAGCAGTAAATAAATTGCAAGTGTTGGGAATAACTCATTGTGAAAGAAATCGATTATTGTGCTCATGCATAATGCATTCGTTCTCGTTTCTCTCTTCTATTATGATAATATGGGCGCGCTTTCATTTACTGCCAAAAAGGGTACTTTTCACTCGTCTTATTTGGCATTTTAATAATATTAATAATCACAATGAACCACCTTCTAATTCTAATTGTGAATTCTGCACAACTGACTGTAAAGCACAAGCCAGGTCATTTTACTTCTTCAAACTCACTTCTCGATATTGAGAATTGAGACTCACTCACTTTACTCGCTGGCTCGGCAACGAGATGAGATGGGATGAGATTATATTATATTATTATGTTATGTTATGGCAGTTAGGGAGAAATTGAGAAATTAATTGCATTGCCTTTAACCGCAGTTTGCATCACACTGTATCATAACATGATTCATTTCATCTCGTACCATGGGGAGATTTACTCATTCACTCACTCCCAGCCAGATTCTCATTTTCTCAAGAAGTCTCAAGTCATAAAATAAAAACACTTCCCTTTCTTTTTTCCACCCCTGCCACATCGTCCTTCTCTAAAAAAGGATGAAATCATTACACTTTTGCAAATACTTCGGACGTACCTACATAGATTCAATTTTACATTCACATGTCCCTTCCTTTTTTGAGTGAGTGAGCAAATAAAAAAAGAAAGAATGAAAATTGAAAAGACCCTTCCAAAACACAAACATAGTTTGAGCAAACGGAAACAATGTAAAGTGAAACCGGTATTTGACAAATAAATGTGAATTGAACATCATTGCATCATTGGCACTGGTAGTCTTTCACTTTTCCCCCTAAGATTAGGAGGAAACTAGCAAGTGGGACTCCTCCGCTTTCATATGCAAACTCTGTGTGATTCTCGAAATAATGACAAAAATAGAAGTATTATGCAATCCAGGTTTCGCTGCTCTGGTATAAATAGCTTTTTTACACACTTCATTCCTCCGCTCAATCCAAATATTTTTTTCTGCTCGTTCCTCTTTAGACTTCTTTTGCTTCCTCAAATGAATGTTCGCTCGCTCGCATCTTTTCTTAATGCATACATAACATACGTCGGGGAAGAAACGTCAGCAAGTTGGAGTTGCTTGTTGCAGACAGTGAGAGCAGTGTGAAATATGGAGCCAGGATTTTTGGCAAAGTTTGCGAACATAGGAGGAGGAAGAGTAGAGAGATGAGACTCCTTCCTGCGTGACACAGCACACATGATGATAAGATGCCACGCCAAGCCACGACGACACTGTACCGCAGCTTCTGCGAGTCACCCAATAATTGACAAAAGAAGTTTCACTTTGCTTTTATTTAGAGAATAATCCGTGTTTGTGGTCTTTACAAGAAGCTACTACAGTGTTCAAGTAAGTGAGTAAAAGTAAATGCACCCATCGCATCGACCGACGACATCAAAATCGGTAAATGGAAATCAGGAAGGAAAAAGAGCAAACGAAGAATGCAATTCAATTGAATAGGGCTTCGCGTTTTTACTTCGCACCGAAAAGAATTTTCTTCAGAGTTGAGTGTGCAACACTTGATTTTTGTTGCGTTGTTGGAAAGGAAATAAAAAAAAGAATGACGTCCTCAGCCTCAACTCTGCTCTAACTTTGATCTAAACTCAAGATGGGATGAGGATGAGAGCAAAGCAAATATAATCCAAATGAAACGAACGAAATCTCTAAACAAGCATTTTCAGTTTTCAAGCAGCAGCAGCTTCTGGCTTGAAATAAAATAAATCGACTGTCTGCACCTGCTTTTGTCTTGTCTTGTTCTACACACTTGCGCTATTTAACTAAAGCACATTTTCGCCACTTTTTCCTCGGAAGGGGTTTCCGTCGGGTTTCCTAAATTTACCATTGTGTATGATAAATAAGAAAACGAAGCTGCCTTTTATGTCGTTTTCCTTTGCCAAAGTCATATAAGTACATTTGTTCATATGTAAAATAATGTAGGTACATACAATATCTACTAAATGCATTTTGGACGTTTAATTTTTTTTGCAAGATTCCGGACAAAGATTTGATCCGCCCACGCTTCGAGGCTTATGTACAATCTAATGTGGAAGAACCTCGTTATCCTTTATTATCTCAATGAATATGAGCATTTTACTTAATTCTCGTTTTTTGCAATAGCATTTTTATTTTTCGTTCTAAAAAATAACTTTTTATTGCCCATAAGAAAATAATGAAATGGAATTATAAGAAATCTGATGACTTTCCTCCCTGCATAATTATCGTTTGCTTTGGTCGGTTTATAGTTTTCGTGGAGACAGGATAAAAGCTTAAAAGAATTTGAAAGCTTGTCGCTAAAGTCTGCGGTAAAAAAATGTAGAGTGAGTGAGGAGATGAGAGTTAAATGGAAGTAATGTAACCAAAAGTAGATTTTTTTCGCTGTGTGTGTAAAAGTAAGTTGAGTTGAAAGATTGCTACTTTATGAATATTTTTGTTGGTGAGTGAGTGAGAGAGAGACTCGAGCGATCCACTCCACCTCTGCCATTTCACTTCGTCTTCTTGCCTTTTTGCCTCCCATTCACAATTTATATTGACAATAATGAAATGAAATGAAATTGGGAAAAGGAGATGTTCTTTGAGAAACCTCAGAGCATGGTAATGGTAAGTATAAACGTATTTATTATTGTAGAATAGAACACACCTGAACATGTTACTTACTTCTTGTACGTTGGTTTGTTTAAAGCGCAAAGCGTAGTATGGGATTGCTCTCTAAGGCCCTCCGGCCGTTTCCAGCATTCCAGCTATACTTTTTCTTAGAAATCTACTGAATGGAGTTTTTCCCCAAAAGCATGCAAATTTTCCCCATAAAAATTTATACGCAAAACTGCAATTTTTGTATATAAATGCCACTTGTTTTGCTTGCGAAACTGCGCAGCACATGTTGGAGCCTTAGGAAGTTCTAATTTTTTGGTTGTTACTCGTAAATGTTTTTTTTCTTCAGATCAGAGGTATCATCTTCTCCTTGTCCTCTTCTTATTTCTTTTTGTAGTGAGTGAGAAGAAAAGGAAGTTGAGCTGAGCTGCGAGTGAGTGAGCAAAGAAAATGATGTTTTGGAGGAGAGTGGACCACACCCTTGAAAGAATCTCAATCATTTTACTTATCATAACTAAGCCAATCAATCATCGTGCTTGCCTTCTACAAACACATGAAAATCATAGACACACCAGAAAGACGAGCTGAATTTCATCTCGCTCACAATCAACCAGCGACCGCTTCGCCTCTCTTTTTCTTGGTCAAAGCAAAGCAAGCGAGGCGACCTGTTGAGTTGCATAGTAAACAAAAATAAAACGATAAATAATTGGATTCTTCTTTACTTGGTTACTTTTACTCAACGAAAATAAATGCGAATCATTGCCTCGCCAGTTAAATACCGATAATGCTGACATGAGATGAGCTCACTCTCCTCATTCCGTATTCCAAGCAGCGAGCCTCTACCAAAATGCAAAAGCAAAGTCAGTCAGGGCAGTACCGTTTTTTATTTTCGAGCTCATTTCTTCAAAGAACGTGAGCACGGGACAAACAAACGCAAAACCATTTTAGAAATCATAAGGAAAGGTATGATGGATTTTTTATTCAAGAAACCAAACAGCGAACCAATAGCCTCTTTTATATTTTGCTTTGAAGGGTTATCCTTGTCCTCCTGTAATAAAGGAGAAAAAGGTCGCAGCTCTTCATTTTCTACTAACGCATTGATTAGATTATTGATGATGTCATCTTCAGAGTGACGAAGGAGCGATGCAGAAAAAGACTTAGCAGCGATTTACTTTACTTTATTAGTGAGATACTAAAATGAAAACATTTTAAGTCTTTTTTTATGCTCTTACGCTTGAATGATCACTTCGAAGGATTTTCAGATTTAGCAGAGCAGGAGGGACGTGCACTATAAGTAAAGTAAGTAGATAATAGCTAAATTTGGAAAAATTATGAGTAGAAATCTTCTTTGACAGGACGGTTGCGAAACGAAAATAACGAGGTAATCAAAGCGAGCCGACGAACATGCGCAAATTTGTATTTTCCTCCCTAATTTGCAAAGCAAGGCAGTGTAGCGTAGCGTTACAAAACTACCCATTGAGTTTTAGTACTTAATTGTTTTCACTACGTATTGCCAATTAACAGTAACAATTGTCAAATTTGCATTGGGCGTTCTGAGGCTGGCGAGAGGAAGCGAGGCAAAAAGCGTGGAGAAGTGTCGTAAAAATTGTGAGCATGTGGCTGTGGTTGTATGCAAACCTTAAAAATGAGTTGCAGCTTCCTCGGCTTTTTCTTCTCCGCTTATATGACGACGACGACGACTCTGAACGATGCACGCGTTTCCCCAATAAAAACACGAGAGACAAAACAAGGAACGAGCCGGATAAAGTCTGCTAAAGGAGCTACTAAAACGTATTGAACTAATGCAACAGGAGAAGCAGCAACTTCGTCAAGTCGCCGAATCGTCTTGTAAGTAAGGGCGAAAAAAATCGGGAAAAGCTCATTTCATTCCGTCGGAAGTTCATTCCCCTCGCTCTAATCTCACTTGACTGAAACTGAAAAATGACTGAGCAATTGCTTCCTTTTCCAATTCAGTTTCTCTTCTCTTACAATTGGTTCCAAAAGCCCCAAGCCTCCATTCATGTAGCTAATTATAATCAATAATGAATCAATGATTGTGATTACTGCAGCTACATTAAGTAAAACTTGACCGTGCAACGCAACAGGTCAACGTGAGAAATGTATGTGACAGAAACTAGTTGGAGATTTTCTGGGGCAAGTTGAGAATCCACACGAGGATGGACACTTTTATTGCTGTTAGCACTAGCTATACGCATGTGATGTATAAATACGTAGGTAAGTGCAATGTGAAAGAAGAGTTTCATTTTGAGAAGACTCCCATTTTAATGTAAGAATACGGAAGAATCTCAGCGCCACAGGATTTGGCAATGGTCTCGCTGTAAATGCTTGTGCAAGCATTTTGAATCTGAAAGGCTGAGAGTTTCCCAGCTCAGCTCTGGTAAATACGTAGGTCTCTTTCTATCATTTACTCACGTAATGGAGCAGTTAAGCTATTTTTATTCTACTCATCATCATCTTGTGCACCATCAATATTTTGAGGCTCGGGAAGAAAAAAGGCAACAATGAGAGAGAATGAGACTGAGACTGACGAGGCTGAGGCTGAGACTCTGGCTGTATTCAGATTGAGAAGTGAAACGGACATTTCCTGATGCAGCGCAGAAAAATGTGTGGCTCTGCTCTGCTCCACTCGAACCTCGAATTTTTTGGCATTCTCTCTCATTGTGAACGGAAAAGGGAATTCAACCAATTTCGGAGTTTTGCTCAACTAGGAATTCTCTAGCTCCTTTCTTCGCAATCGCAAGCAACGCAACGGGTACATCCGACCGAGCAATGCGATTCTATTCTGCTTGTTCCTACTAAGATCGCTACTCTTTTTACTATTCGCACTATTACTATCAAGTTGTTCGAGGAGGTGATGTCATTCTCGAACACACAGTAGCGCTGTGGCTTGCGACCAAAAAATTCCTCCGCCTCGCTCACGCTCAGGCTCATTTTTCAGCTTCCTTTTTTTCTTTTCGCAATTCTAAGCACAAGCCAAAGGAAAAGGAAAAGCTTTTCCCCTCTTCATTTTCCCAACCGCCTCCATTTTTCCCACTTTTGCCCAATTTCTCGAGCCAGCTCCGTTTCACCTCACAATAATCTTGATCAACTCTTGGAAAAGCTACTGGCTTGAATACATTAAAATAATCGCAGTTAAATATCACAGTGAATTAGATCAAAATCTCTGAATAAGGTTGGTTGAGCCGAGCTCAGGTTCTTTAGCTGACCTTTTTCAACTCTTTTCCTCATGAGATGAAAACAACTTTTTCTCTCCAGTTTCAACTCTTTGATTCATTCTGCTCTCCAATCTCTGACAAATTGACTTCTCGCATATCAAATTGACCTTGCTCAAAAAAGATTTCACATCCAGTTACTATAGTCTCAAGTGAACGGCGGTGATTCAGTTTTTTTTCTTTCTTTCTCAACTTGTTGTTGTTATTGTTGAGTGGTGTGCGCAGTTCTGGTGCAACTGCTGACTGACTTCCATTCATTTCTCGAGTCGCGCTTATCATTCACGGGACAGTCTCCTCCAATCGAATCCTCAGCTTGTGGACACACGCAAAGTGTGGTCAGGCTACACCCAAAATCAACAACGTCGTTTAAAAAATCCTTATCGAGCCTGATTATCAAAACGTTATCGTCCAGAGCAACTCAAACTCAACTCGCTCAGCTTTTTATGTTCTGCTGTGTCGTCATTCTCTCATCTTATGAATGTGAATTAGTGGCAGAGTCTCTGGCAGACTATTTAATGTAACGAGACTATATTTAACTGTATTTAGTATTAACTGTAAGTAACGTTACGAAATAATTGTTGGGAAAGAAAGGATTTTTTTCTCCTGTTTCGTAATCATGAAAAAGTGAGACAAGAAGGGAAAAGTCGTTCCTTTTCCCTGTTGATGCTGTGATTTGATTTGATTGAGATTGAAACAGTTTCTCGAGCAGCGTCTTGTTTGTTGGCCAATAATCTCTATAATGTATGTACGTACGTGGTAACATTTTTGAGGTATTTTATGGGATGGTGATGAACTTCCAGATATCTAAATGTAAGCTTCGCTCAGAGTGACACGAGTTTAACTTTTTAAGTGAACGATAAGCCTGTTTTCATAAGAAAGGGAAGACGAAAACGAAAAAGAGCGATTGCACTGCGCGATTATTGTGAAAGAAGCTGCTGAAAAGACGCTCGATCACACGAGACATTTCATGAGCCAATCGTAGAGTCTCTGTGTTTTGAGTTTCGGCAGTCACTGGAGACACGTCACAAGAGAGACAAACTCAACTCATACTTAATCATAATCAAGTCACTATTTTTGTTTTTTATCGTCTCGCTGCAAAAATAAAAATAACCCCTTTTTCATCTCATCGCATCTCATTCTAACGACTTCATACTAAATGGGCCTTCCAATCAGCAAAATATTTCGCTACCCAAATTAAAAATCAAATTCGAAATTTTGCATGGAAATGTGAATGGAAGATTCTGTAGATGTAGATGTGAGCGTCTGCATGCCGAAGACTCGTTGCTCGTCCCTGAGAGAGAAAGCGAGGTCAGAGCATGAGGACCGGAAGCAGCAGCAACAGCGACAAAGCAGGCGAATTCGCGCGTCCTCCACAGTCGCCGCTACCTCTTCGATTCAGTCGACTTCCACCTCGACCTCGACGTCCATGGAGGAATCTTTCCAGGTGAATGCGAAGGTCCTAAGGAGCAGCACAAGACGGAGCTCGGCGGCCACGAGGAACCTCAACGTGAGGACGATCGAGGTTGGAGGTGCTCAGCGGAAAGTGAGCTGCAATGAAACCGAGGTGAAAGACAAAGACAAAGATTGGAGCAGCAACAGCGGCAGCAGGCGAAAGTGGAAGTCTGGTGGTGGTGGCTCATCGTCATCAGCGACATCGGACTCGCATTTGGCAAGTGAGCTGATTGCCTCGTCCTCGCAATGTTTCGCAACAGCAAATGAGACCAAAGCTGAGTGCGAGCGGGCAGGTCTGGGAGTCGCCACACCACCAAAAGCCACAACTGTCACGACGACAATGACCAGGCTGAAAAGCAGAGGCGAGAGCAACAGTGCAAAAAATGTGAAGTCTCAGCCACAGTCAAGACACAATGAATGCACAGCTTTCAGAGTGATCACTGCGAGAAGCGCAGGCGACCACGATGAGGATGACGATGATGATGACGAAGAAGAGATGGGCTCAGCAGATGCATCAGCTTCTGCAACAATGGTAAAAATGGAAGTGGATGGTGCTAGTATTAACGACAATGACGAGGACGACGAGGCTCAGAGGAATGGGAAGAGACGAGGAGCAGCAGCCGAAGAGGATGCTGACGCTGACGAGGATGAGAATCACCACTTTCCTACAATGCGAAGTGGCTGCTCTCAGCAGAAGAGCAACAGTCGTCAGTTACCCGTCGTCAGGGATGCCACACTCAATTTCTTGTCCAACTCAACTTCACCTGTGTCTGTGTCCGTGTCTCCAGTGTCCCTAGGAGCTGGAATTCGAGAAAAGGATAAACGGAAAAAGTGTTACCGTGAGCGTGACCCTACCTTCTCGTGTGACCTCGTGGACAGTGAGAGTGAGACGGTGGTGTGTGTAAAAAGTGAGTGGAAAAAGAGTGGCTCATCTGCCCCGTCGACTTCAGCTGCCGCAACAGGAGCGGCAGCGGCGGTGCTAAAGGAGGAGAGGGAGGAGGAGGACGAAGTCAGAGTCTCCGTGGTGCGACTGGGGCACCTCAGGAATCATGATAAATGGACAGGTAAGTGAGCAAAAATCATCATTTTAGGTGCAGTGATTGTAACCAGGAATTGGGGCATGATGAAACAAAAGAGAAAAAAATGGTTTTCTTTCATAATGTAACATACATAACGTTATTATTTTAAATAGTGGATGGAAGCGATGAAATCGGAACAAAGCAAGATGCTGAGCAGAGGTCAAGATCAAGGTCAAGTACTGGAGCAGGGTCAGGACTTTGGACAGGGTCGGAGGAAAAGTCGCATGAGTCGTTGCCGTTGCGTTTTTCCCGCAGTGGATCTAGCATGCCGCAGCCACAAGTGAATCAAGTGGATGGCCAGGAAGCTGCAAGAGCAACAGTTCCGCCTCTACCTCCTCCATCCTCCTCTCAACGGCAAATCAACCTCAATCTCAACTTCCACGTCAACCCCTCCACCTCGCAGCGAGCCTCCACCAGCAGCAAAAAAGGTGCTCGGAGTGGATCCGCTCCCAGTAAGAGTTCCCGGTCTTCCTCCAGAAATGCGACTTCGCAGCCTCCGCCGCTTAGTTTTTCGAGTTCAGCCACAGCAACAAGTGGTCGTGCGCGTGGTGGTGCAGTAGTGAGGAATAAAGTGAGTGAAGTGTGCTCCACCGTCCCCGTCTCCATTCCCTCGCCCGCTCTGCTCATGAACAACCTACCGTACATGGGCGAGCTCACCTTTGACACGAGACCTCGTCGAGGGCGCAAACCCAAGAAAGCGGACATTTGCCACTTGATTTCAAAGAACTACGGCATAAAGTTCCCATTGTCGGCGCAAGTGAATGTGGCAAAAGCTTCGGTTGTTGCTCCGTCGCCAGTGAAAGCATCTAAGAAGTCGAGTGCGTCTTGCAAGAGCAGCAGTAGCAGTATCAGCAAAATCCCCCATGTCGTTGCTGTGCAACCAGTGGCGGCGGCGCCCTCGCCACTGCAGCCGCAGTCGCATCCCGCATTACAGCGAATCGCGAGTGCGCCTGCTTTCTCCAACAAGGATGTGTCCATCGTGCCCATTCTGCCGTCACTGTGGAACCCGGCGGGAATGTCCAGCGACTCCACAGGCAGTGGCTTGCCAAATTGCTCGAAACCATTACCCTTTCTCCAACAGCACCAGCAGCAGTCGAGTCGGGCGTCCACGCCGTGCTCTCCACAATCGATCTCAATGCTTCCCCTCCAGCTGACAAAGGTGGCGAGCACAAGGTCAGAGTACAAAGAGGAGCGAGACGAACAAACCATGGACTTGGAACAACACGAATGGCACCAAGACCGGGACAACCTCTCCGACAATGAGGACAGTCCCCTCAATCTGTGCATGCGCGACAAGGAGCGAAGCAGAGCCTCCATTTCCTGCGAGCCGCTCTCGCTTCGCGGACGGACGTCGAGCTCGAACTCACTGGATGTGAGATGGAGTCGTCTCGACTCGAAAAGAAACTTTTCTCCCTCTGAGACTGGCGCACTTCCGCCACTCTCCAGTCCCAGAGGT
This sequence comes from Cyphoderus albinus, assembly GCA_021029165.1. NCBI lineage: Eukaryota > Metazoa > Arthropoda > Collembola > Entomobryomorpha > Paronellidae > Cyphoderus > Cyphoderus albinus. The sequence continues at coordinate 45,332 of VYYJ01000357.1, read as the reverse complement.
TCGCGGGGTGTGGCCAGTAGCTCGAGCGCCAGCTCGAACACAAACCCCGCCAGTGGTGCTACGAGGAGTTCTAGTAGTAAACTAAATGCTAGTTTTAATTGTAATAGTAGTAATAATAATAACAACGATAACAGTAACGAGTATAGTGTAAATAGTGTTAGTGAGATTCTCTCGAGTCTAGTCAGTCGTCGCCAAAGGGACAACTTGCTTCGTCCCATGTCTTCATCTGCTGACCACCAAAATGCGCACGCGTCCCACTCACACTCGACTTTCTCCATCGCTCAACATTTGCACGGTCAGCAAAGTGAAGGGATGGGAGGAAACCGACCCAAGACTGCGGATGTCGCCACACCACGAAGTGGCACCACCACCAAGCCTGGAGCTAGTCGCAAGAAAAAAGGTACATTTTTTAAAAGCGCGTACATTATTTTCTATGGGATATATTTTAGCCAACACACTCATATGACGGTTTTAATGACCTTTTTGCAGAGTTAGGTGTTCGTGGGGATGTAAGTATATCGGCGTGCGGTCCAGATCCATTGGCGTCACCAAATGGTGGCTCCGCACCAGCCTTGTCCACATTCGGAGGAACTCTGTTTGGCCAGGCGAAAACGGGAATGAGTGATGGGGCGGAGGTTTCCATTTGCAAATTCAAGTTCACCGGAGGAGCGAAACCGTGTCTTCAGGAGAAGAAAATGCTCTCTGTCGACTCCGGGGGAAACTTCCGTTTCTACACAGACAAAGCGAGCAACACAGCGGCTGCGAAGCACGCCAAGGCTCAGTCGCAGCAACACTTTCCTCCGTCCACCTTTTCCTCATCCTCAGCACTCAGCACCTCATTCACAACTTCCGGTGGCGGTGCAGGCGGAAGTGGAGGTCTCTTTTCTGATCAACATGGTCACGCATCGACTAGTGGTGGCCTGGATGGAGGAGGTAGTGACAATCAGTTTCTGCTGTCCTCACTTCCCAAAAGTGCCAGGTCAATGTCCATGTGCATGTCGATCGCGGGAAACAGTCCAGTGCAAATGGTCAGCTCAACGACGACGCCTTCATCGTCATCCTCCTCCTCAACTCTGTGCTCAAGTAAAGCGAGAGCTCCGATTGCTTCGCGTTCCACGCCGCTAATAGCTCCGAGGGCGGCTTCTTCCACGGTGTCCATTTCACCGACGATTGAGGAGCTGCACCAGTTCCACTTGAGCCTCGAGGGACAGCAGAGCGGAAGGAGCAGCGACGTTTCTCCGTTCCAGTCTGGTGATTTCTCCTGCAGCAGTAGCAACAGCGGCACGAGTTCCGACAATAGTAATGATAACTCACCCGGTATCAGCTCCAAGTTGCGGTCCTCCTCTGGACTCCAAGGGTCGCAGTTCCGAGGTGGGAGTGGCTCGAGTAAGGTGAAACTAAAGCGGAAGCGGAGGACGAGGAAGAGTTTGATGAGGGAAAAGCTGGAGAAGACGTTCAAGGAGAAAGGCTTCCTCATCCAGACACAGCAACTCGAGTCAGCGGAAGGCGCCACTTACTGCAAGTTCAGACAGCTGAGAAAGTTCACGCGATACCTGTTCCGGAGCTGGAAGGACTACTTACCCGACCACGTCAAGGATATCAGTGACAACTCAGCGGCGGCAGCAGCAGCCGCCGCTGCAGCCGGGTCTTCAGGCTCTATCCCACTTCCGGGTCACCCTCAAGGTTAGAATTTTACTAAATTGGAGGAGAAAAGAGTTTCCATTAACAATTTTTTTTATTATAAAAAACGAATTGCTTTCTCCTGAAATCCTAGGCTCTGAGCATAGGCATGGTGTTTCAGACAGTGACGCAATTGGGGAAACGATGGAGGATGACGAGAAAGGAAACGGGTTCATGGGAGCGGAGGAGGAAATGGACGCAGACGAGGATGACGACGGGGATGAGGAGGTGGATGACGATGACGACGAGGAGATTGACATTGACAGTGAAAGCGTGCCTATTTTTCGAGATGGAGTAAAAGTAGAGAAAGGAGATGAGCGGGATGCTCTGCTAGAACAAGCTAGTCCACTAGAGAATAGAGTGAAGAGAGAGTGCAACTCGCCTCCAGCAGCAGAAGACTCAAGTGAGGAGGAATCCGAGCCACACTTGGAGCGACATTAATTGAAAAATCTGGAAATGGTGCATAGGCGCAATGTGCAGTAGTTTTTATTACTTCAATTAACCAAAAATACACAAACAAACTATTAACAAAATGTATTACTACAAATTCATTAATTAATGCCATATTTATTCTTTGCTATAAATTATTCATTATAATATTCAGTGTAACGTATTTAATCTTAATTAATACCTTTAAGTAGATTACATATTCTATTCTATACAATTATTTCATTTCATTAAGCAAATATAAAACATTGTGTAGCGTCTAGCGTAATACGTAATGCGTTAGCTAATGTATGTAGACACATTATTATAATTATTGAAGAAAAAACCTGTTTCGAGTTTTACTTGACTTTACCCACCCTACCTACATGAAACAAACCATACGATACCTCATGTTTTACATGATTGTCATTTAAGTAGATTTATGTAAGTTAAGTTTACACAGAGTAGAAGATGACTACAGAATTACTGACGAGTATCATATCAATATCATATCATATCATCGTGTGGTAGCGACTTATTTAAGTCAGAGAATGAAATTAATGAAATAAAAGGAAAAAAATGAAGTAGCTACATTTCTATGCTAATTGTACGTTATGCAATGTAATTTTAAACTGCCACAGCAAAAAGGCTACAGTGCATTATTATGATGATCTGGAGCAAAGAAGCCGAGATCAATTTTCACTCCATCTACGAATGAGACAAAGACAGGACAAAATGAAATGAATCCGTCCGCTCATCCGCTACGCTGACAATTTTGTCTAATTCTCATTAAAGAAAAAAAAGTTTATGACGAGAGTTTATGTAAAGTGAACTCAAGTAGTCACATTTTGTCCTGGTATAGTCAAGCAAAATTGGTTCTGTGAAATGGATGATATTGGTTACAAAGCTCATTTATGTTCATCGCTGGAATTTGTAAATCTTGAAGAAAATGAAGCCAAGGGGCAAAAAGAGACGAGCGAGAGCCACCCACATTTACGACATGACAACATGAAAATAGCACTTGTTAGAATGTGAGCGTGGGCGAATGTGTAACTTCTTCGGTTGGGAGTGGGTATTTGAATGCTTCACACTTTCAGCTTTTTCATTCTTTTTTTTTGCGAACAGTGCGAGCGAGCGAGCAATGATGTCAAAGTGAAGAAAAGTTGTTTATTCGCTTCGCCAGGGAAATGTTTTGGGATCCGTGCGAACGACCGACGTCATTCATGCTGGGAATGAGATGCTTCACTTCGCTTGACATCACATCCACATCCCATCCCGCTTTTCTCCAGAAGGACTCTTTTTTCCAAAAGAGAGAGAAAATCTCCTTTGTGTGGGTGAGGAGGGAAAGAAAAGAAAGTTTACTGCCTGGTCCGCATTGATAATGTTCGATGACGTCGTGCTTGTTATTTATCCCAGCCGACACGGCCCCACGCTCAAGCAACTTTAATCAGCAATTTTCATGGCTCGGTTGAAAATCTGGAGAAAGAAACCGTTTTCATTTCATTACGTTACGTACGTTGCATCACATCCTTTCTTCCCCGTGTATCAATTTCGCTCGCTTTCCATACTTTCTACCAAATTTCTTTCAATTATGCTGGCAGCCAATTTACTTGTAAATAAAGCTACAATTTCATCATTCATCCATTCTCATTTTCTCTCTCTCTCTTGTAACTTTTGTAATATGCTCTAATATTAAACGGGGAAAAGGGAGTGAGAAAAGTGAGAATCTCTTCACTCAGATTTTTTCCGTCTGTCTCCTCAAATCTCTTCGCTAGTATCACACCAACTACCGATGAGGTGAGACGCAGAAGAGACGAGAGCTAGTAGGATAGAAGAACGTGATTAAAGTTAGCAACTCATCGATCGATGTTAAATGTTACAAAGTTTATCTTAACATTTTACTTTTGTCACAAGTGAAATAGAATTGTGTGCGCGCTTCTGTGTGTCACTGTCGCCTGCAACTTATAACTGCAATCCGCCAATATAACCGTACGGTGGACAGAAAATAAGTTAATTAAAGAGGAGGGTGAGTGAATGAATCTCTGATCTGATTGCTGATTGATCATATCATTTTATCAACGAAAAACAGTGAGGGAGACATTTGAAGTGGTTTCACTTGATCATTGATCTCCAAATGTCCGACTGACTGAAAAGTCTGGAGTCTATGTAGCTTATAGAGGTGAGGTGAGGAGGCGACTGGCAAGGATTTTCTTTGTTCGTCTGGATAACACGCCAACAACCTGGAAACAAGTCGAGTCTGCCGAGTTGCAGTGGTGTTTACTTTTAATAATAAAAGGTAAGCGACCTTAACGCACTAACATCATTTTCATTAATTTAACCATTTCTTCTCCGTTGTGTCATCTAATATCATCGTATGTCGTATATATTATATCAATAATTGTCCTGCCTGACAGTAAATAACCCAGTCTGAATTTTCTATGATTCTAAAATCTTCATTTCAAATTTTAAAACTTTGTTTGACAGACCATTTGACGTATTTCTCTATAATACTTGCGTAATTAATTGAGCTTTAATTTTACGACTAACATCCACGTCAGCACCATCACTCTCCTGTCTCCTCCCCCTCCACATGCAAACCTTTTAAATAACTAGCACCCCCTATCGTTAATTCACTTAAGTATTCGTCGCACGTCAACTACCACGTCAAATCGCATCATCACGTCATTTTCGCCACGTCAACCCTCCTAACTCCTAAAACTGCCAGCGTGCCAGCCGTTAAACTTGAGTTTAACCTAGTTTCAGTTCTGAGAATTAACTTTATAGCATTATTTACTTAGAAAAATCTTAAATGCATGAGTGAGTTAGGACAGGAGATATATCTCACCATTCTCACCTCTAGTTCTCTCGTCTCTCAATCTCAATTCTCTCTTGAAGAGAGATGAATTTGATCGCAGCCGGTTTTACATCTCTGTTCGTGGGCATTTTGCAACATTTCCCCCTGAAAAGAGCATGCTTTTCGCACGCTTCATCTCTCATCTCATCTCAAGAGTATAATGAGCCTCATACCCTTGCACGTTAGGAGAAAAGCATGGAGAGGTTGGAGTTTCAAGAATTCTGGTGTTTGCACGTCAACATGTGCTGGATTGGTGGAGATGTTTGACAGACTGACAGATCTGAGACCACACGTTAAATTTAAACAAGCGCGGTATAGCCTTTGCTTGCCGATGTCTATCCTGCCATGTTTTTTCCTCATTTCTCATCTCAGACTGATCTTTGAGAAACGACCACCACCACGACGATCATCGTCATCAGCATCATCACCTGCCACTGCCACGACGACGGCTACTTGATTGCTTCTCATTTGCTTGCACGGTCTCTTGGTGACATATTGTGCCGGTTGCGAGTCTCCCAGTCGTTACTCAAGTCCCACCTGCCTCCACTTCACCACACTTATCGGTAATTTGCCTATTAGTCGTTAATTAGATGTCTGGTGTAACGATAAAGACGGTTACGGTAGTAATGGGGGTGCATTGTAGCAATGGCGATAACCGATCACCGTTTTCTTTCGTTCGTTACTTTTCTAGTGTGCGTAGTCATAGTCACACTTTAACTAGCGTTAATTTTCATAATCTAAACTCCAACTCCAGCCTCCGTGGTTTTTCTTTGTTTGGAATTGAATTTGACATTGTTGAATTGAAATGTGGCAGATGGCAGATTGCAGACAAAGAAAATTCGAGCAGGCAGACTCATGTTTAAAACTTATTCGATTTGATTTTGATTCGGTGATTTCAGGCTCCCTTCACTGGTGTCACGTTACGTCGTCATCGGCTTCTTAAGGTGAATTAGTGAACCAGGAGGAGAAATAGACACAGCTTAAGCTTTGCTCAGAGTGGAAAGGGAATTGACCACTTTTTGGAAAGGCTTTTGGAGACGAAGATGAGCGCAAATAGCGCGCCAGCAGCCCCGCCCGGCAATGTCGTCGCACCGCAGCTATTCAAGGGAATTGTAAAACAGGTGAGTTAAAAAAATGAACGTGGAGTAATCTGGTGGTGATTAGATTGTGGTTGTGATAGCGGATGTGTTCTTTGTGTAGGTACTGTCCGGAGATTCTATAATTATCCGGGGACAACCGAAAGGTGGACCTCCGCCGGAAAGACAATTGAACTTTTCGAATATCACTGCTCCACGATTGGCAAGAAGACCTGGAGGAACCGGTCAAACCGGTGGCAAACCGTAAGTCTTAATAAACTTAGCTAGTCAGGCGTGTTTTAGTCAAATTTTGGTTTTAACTACTCTTCTTTACCATTGTTGAGCAGGGATGATGGAAAGGATGAGCCGTACGCTTGGGAGTCAAGGGAATTTCTTCGCAAAAAGTTGGTGGGCAAGGAGGTGACTTTCTTTGTGGAATACAAGGTACCCGGATCTGGTCGCGAATACGGAACCGTGTTTATTGGCAAGGACACCGAGACTGGAGAGAACATCACTGAGGAAATTGTCCGCGAAGGACTCGCTTCCGTGAGGAAAGAGGGCAAGTCGGATGTCACTCGGCTTGTCGAACTCGAGGATCAGGCCAAGTCCGCTGCACGTGGCAGATGGGCACCGGACCCAGAGGTAACGTTCAGTCGCATGTAAAACTAAACGAATTACAGTGTACAATGCGTAACTGAATATTTAATTTTAATTCCGAACAGAAACACGTGAGAGACATCGTGTGGCAACTAGACAATCCCAGGGTTCTATTAGATAAATACGGAAGGAAGCCGGTTACAGCGGTTGTTGAGCACGTCAGGGATGGCTCCACGATTCGAGCATTCTTGCTTCCATCTATGCACTACATCACGCTCAACATGTCTGGAGTTCGGGTACGCAAAACTCTAAAAACTGATACAAGAGACATTAATTGGAGTTTTCAATCAACTTTAATTTTCCTGAATTTTCTTTTTTGTTTTCAGTGTCCTGGACTGAGGATGGACACGGAAGGCAAGCTCGATCCGAATAACCCAGAGCCGTTTTCCGTCGAAGCAAAGTTTTTTGTGGAGAGTAGAATTTTGCAGCGTGACGTAGAAATCATTTTGGAAGGCGTAAACAACACCAGCTTGGTTGGATCTGTGATTCATCCAGTAAGACAAGACCGTTCAAGATCGAAATTAATCACAATTAACTGTTTTTGTAGAGTAATTTACTTGAAATATTTTTTAAAATTGTCTACACCAGAACGGCAACATTGCCGAGCTCTTGCTCAAGGACGGATTCGCCCGTTGCATCGATTGGTCGATTGGGTTCGTGACAGGAGGAAGTGAAAAGCTGCGTGCTGCTGAGAAGTACGCAAAGGAAAAGAAGCTGCGAATTTGGAGGGACTACCAAGTGGCGGCGGTCGCGCAAGTCGCTGCCAGTTTGAAAGGCAAGGAGAAAGAATTTGTTGCAACGGTCGTGGAGTGCGTTAACGGTGACGCGGTTGTTGTTCGCATGCCTGACAACTCTTTGAAGAAAATCTTCTTGGCCAGCATTAGACCCCCCAGAGTGGTCAGTGAAGAGATTAAGGCGGAGGGCGAGAAAGAGAAGAAAATTGTACGCGCGCTGTACGACATTCCGTGGATGTTCGAAGCTCGTGAGTACCTGCGAAAGAAGCTGATCGGCAAAAAGGTGCACGTCACTGTCGACTATATCCAGCCCGCCTCGTCAACCTTCCCAGAGAAAATGTGCTGCACTTTACGAATTGACGGCGCAAACGTCGCAGAAGGTCTCCTTGCTAAGGGATACGGCACTGTGGTGAGGTACCGTCAGGATGATGACCAACGTGCTGCCGAGTATGACAGTTTACTCATCGCGGAGGCGAAGGCAATGAAGGGAGCGAAGGGCGTCCACGGGAAGGACACCCCAGCCCATCACGTCGTCGACTTGAGTGGAGACGCAGCAAAGGCGAAGCAGTTTCTCCCGTACCTTCAGCGAGCGGGGAAAATCAGCGCGCTCGTGGAATACGTCGCCTCTGGATCAAGACTTCGAGTTTATGTGCCTCGCGACACAAGACTTATCACATTCCTGCTGGCTGGTATCAGTTGCCCACGTGCCGGACGCGCGGCAGGGCCTCAGGGTCCGGCGCAGGAGGGCGAGCCCTATGGCGAAGAAGCTCTGGCATTCACGAAAGACTTGGTTATCCAGAGGGAGGTGGAAATTGAGGTGGACTCGATCGACAAGGCAGGAAACTTCATCGGTTTCCTCTGGATCGACGGCAAGAACTTGAGCGTGCAACTTGTGGAGGAAGGCCTGTCCACGGTCCACTTCTCGGCGGAGAGGACGCCCTACAGCAGACCGCTGGCGATCGCTGAAGAGAACGCGAAGGCTCGGAAAGCGAAGATCTGGGAGAACCACGTGGACACGAAGGAAGAACTGAAGCCTGAGGATGACAAGATTGAGCGAAAGGTGGATCAAAAGCCCGTGGTCATCACCGAGGTGACGCCAGAGCTTCACGTCTACGTCCAGTTCACGGACGACGGTGACAAGTTGGAAACTCTTATGAATGACTTGAGGAGGGAACTGAACGAGAAGCCTCCGCTCGGTGGGTCCTACACTCCCAAGAAGAATGATATCTGCGTTGCTCGCTACTCCGGCGACGGCGAGTGGTACAGGGCGAGGGTGGAAAAAGTTCTTCCAGACGGCGAGGTCGCCGTCATGTTCATGGACTATGGAAACAAGGAGGTTGTGAAGGCGGCAAAGTGCGCTGCACTCCCGCCCATTTCCGCGTCGTCGCTTCCGCCATTTGCCAAAGAGTACGCGCTCGCCTGTGTTACACTGCCGTCTGATGTAAATCAAAATAGTTCCAATCAAACCATGTTTCACTTTAGTGGAAATCTGTTGTCAAAGTATCAATTTCATTTCTCCTGTATTTGGTCGCATTGCAGGAAGATTTTGCTCATGAGGCGATTCACGCTGTGCGTCACGACACGGCCGAAGGTGGAACGTTTCTTCTGAACGTGGAGTACAAGATCGGCTCCCTGGAGCACGTCACTCTTGCATATCAAACGAGCAAGGAGGATCTGGCTCAAAACCTGGTGAAGGAAGGTCTTCTACTCGTCGAAAACAAAAAGGAGCGTCGCCTACAGAAATTGGTACGTCATTGAATTATTCGAATTCTTTCATCTGGGAGAAAAATATTCTGATTCTCATTAATTTGTCATTTTATGTATGTAACTGAGCAGGTGAAGGATTACAAGGCTGCCGAGGAAGAGGCCAAGACGAAGCATCTGTGCATCTGGCAGTACGGTGACATCACTGAGGACGATGCTCGAGAATTCGGCATGGGGCGCTAATTGTATGAACGATTATTCCAATTTCAATACTTAGCGAATTATTACAATCTTTCTTGGCAAAAGAAACCAAATTCTCCATCATCATCAACATCAAAATTACAATTGCACAGCAAACTAGAGAAACACACGATAATTCCATTATTCTTTCCTCTTCGTCTCGAGTATTTTGTCTAATTACAGTTCTCATCTCGACGGAATTTTTTCTCTTCTTTTGTGTCTCCTGCTGGTGTTAAATTATTAATGCATAATAATTATGTAATAAAGAGAGTAAAAAATGGTATCTAATGATAATGTATCCTTTTTGTATTTTACGTTACGTTACGTTACATAGGTTCACGTTCACAGGTTGTCACGATTATCAGTTAATTTCGATAAATACTAGTAGTTAAATTTAAATACACAGTAATGAGTTAAATAGTTATTAAAAAAGGGGACAGAGAAGAGAGAGAGGAGAGACCCAGTCTTTTGTGATCACTTATAGGCTGACCAATTAATTGTCGTTTTGTAAAAAAAACTTTAAAATAATATTAATTGATAATTAACGAAGTGGGCTACTTGACTCTCGCCTCTTAAAAAAGATCCGTTCGTAGACCCTCCTGTCCTGTATAACTACCTAAATAGGAACTTCAGTTCAATGAGAGAGATTTGTTGACGGAAGCAAGCAAGCAGGGAAAAAACGCATAATAATTTTTTGATTCCCATAGTATAATTGAATTATCTAGTGAATTAAACCATGAATTAATTAATTTTCAGACGTTAGACGTTAGGCTTAAAGTGAATGTCGTAATTGTAAAAAAAATGTTGAAATCACACACAGCGATAGGATGTGATGAGCAAGAGCAAAGTGTCCCGTTTCCTTTGAAAATCCCTTCTTTGCATAATTCAAGTCTAATGATTAATTAAATTTAATTGTTATCCATTAGCCGATACTGGAAAGGGTAGACAGGCGGAAACATTTAAAATAAAGCAATTCGCCCGATGATGACTGATTGACACTGACTTTAACAAATTAGCTAAAAGAGAAAACTACTACTTACTTAAATAATAATTACAGATGGGCGACAATTTGTACAAAGTATTTTTCCTACTACGTCTCTACGTTAATAAGTGAAAAATTATCGATGCCCAAAAATCTAATTAAAATTGTGTGAATTTTAACCATCTTTTTACTACTATGTGAGTGACGTTCAGGTATGAGGTTGAGTTAGTTGAGGTAAGGTGGAATTTTGGACACTCATAAATTACATACACTGCTTGATTGCAACCACTGCACATTTAAGATTACATTACACCACCACATTTAAAAGAATATCAACATTCTTAATTCTGATGATGCTCGAGTTGATGAAAAAAATTGCTGATAATTATTTTAAAAAACTATATTGATTAATTGCAACAAATTATACGTAATAATAGATAGATATTATTATAAATGTGTAAGTAATAAATGCTACGCTACGTTATTTCGTATTCAAAATGTATAAGTATAGGCTGTAGAATATTTTTGAAATTAAAACTGTTTAAAAAGCCTAAAAAAATTAGCAGTTAAATACTATAGGTAATAAAGATACCGAGCGAGGTGAAAATTGTGAAGGATAAGCATAATAAAATGTTTAGCATCTAGAGATTTGTTCCGGGGTGCGTTGAGAGTTGAGAGAATTTTTTGGGTGAATCAAGGGGAATAGAATGAAACAACGTCTCTGAGTGAAACAATCAATCACTCTTATTTCTTTATATTTCGTAATTAAATAAATAACTACATACCTTATAATATGTATGCAATATAATTACTTTAATTGTAGTTAAGTGTACTAATTACTTATTTAAGTGATTCATTACTCTTGCTACCTTGTCAGCTTTTGAAATATTATCTGAATCTTAAGAACGGATTGTGTTGATGGGTACAAAAAACATAATTTTTTCTTCCAAACTGAAACCACAACTCGAGAAAAATGGCGATTTTTTGGAATACGCGACCAAATTGAGCCAACATTTTTCCTTCCATTATGAAAGTTACAGTTAAATTAATTAAACACTTACAATTATGAAACTGTTCTATACTTTAATTATTGAAATGAAAATGGTGCCTCAAAACAACCTACAAAGAAAATACTGAGAAAAAAAACTTTGTAAAGAGATAAAATATTTAATTAAGCAATTAATTTGGTAGTGAGAAAAACTTACTTGTAAGTTGTGCTACTAATTTAAATTTACTGTTAAAACACCGCTGACATTGCAAAAAGGGGTGAATGTCGAGTGTTTCATTTGAGTTTTCATTTGTATAAATACATTGGTAAACTACTGAATTTGTTCTAATTGCTCCATCAATTAATTCTTCATCGGATGACCGAAAAAAGCTATGAAATGATTGTAATTGTACTACTATATATGTATATAAGTACTAAGTAACCGTAACGTTTTACAATTGGCACTTTACATATTATAAATACCTACAAATAATTATTGTAAATTACAATATTACTAATCAGTTTTTTTAACTGGTGATACATTTATCTCCGTGAGTTGAAAGAAACATTTCCTTGTCAGTAACTAAACTTGAATTTTGTCTTTTTTTGTGGGGATGTCGACTTGGACCGTGCCGAGCTGAAGTGAGTTAAAATGAGAAAAGAGTTGTTATTTATCCAGCTACACAATTTACAGTCAGAAGAATAAATGGGATTATTTACAAAGAAAATGCATTTTTTTAATTGCAAAAAAAAAATTGCAATTGCAGTTACATATTATTAAACTCGCATTATTTAACCATGTAAATATTTACTCATTTCATAATCATGGAGTCTCTGGAGTCTCTTGACCTGGACCTGGAGATTAGGACGTAATGTATTTTCGGATTTTCATCGTTTCATGATACTTCATGTGAATAACACCAAAACCAAAGCATCACTCTGAGCTTAGCTTTGCCCTTGTATAATGCAAGTTGCATTGCCACATTTCCCCTTTCTCTTGTTTATACCTGAGTCAGTAAGAATTTGTCAAGAAGCGAGCGAGGACCCCCTGTCACTACCATCATCTACTAAAAAAATCCGCTCCAGTAAAAGCTCCGTAAAATTAACTTTGTTTTGTGGTGTGTGTACAAAGTTTATGCTACTTCTTTGTTGCGTTAAAAAAAGTTGCAATTTTTACTATATAAAAGCAGAATATCTGCTAATATATTCCATTCTGTGCTGCTTGATTGAGAATGACGGAGAGAGACCTGAGGAGGTCGTACTTCCCCTCCTACCTTTCCCTGGACAACATCCTCGCATGCCAAACTGGGGTGCCTTGTCGCACGGCAATGAGGTTTCCCAAATTCGGTGAGCCTTTCCACTGAAAATTTAATTGTGGTTAGAAAGAAAAATAGTAGGTGAAAGAGGTTTTTATTATAAAGAAAGTGATTTTTTAATACTGATTTTGTTAACTGTTTCCATTCAATGGAAAGGGTTTCTCGCGCCTGACTGTAACTCGGAGGATTTACCAGTCGGCGTCAACCTAGAGCTTCCATTGTGGGCGGCACGCGTACTCTGTCGACCTGGCCGCACCTACGTCTCTGTTAGAGTTCCTCCAGGCTATAAAGAAGCACATAGGTACTACTAAGAATTATGTTATAATTAAAATATAGTGCGTTAGAAGACAGTTACATTTTTTAGGTATTACACGAGTTAAAATTTTCTCTCTCCATAGCCAAGTGATGGACGAAGATCCGACTAGCGCAGACCTGAAGAAGATAAACCCTAGATACTTTGAGTCGGGCCATTTGTGCACGTCCCTCTTCCACAATGACGCCGGGGAGCTTGCTGAAATGTTACCTGAGGTATTATTAAACAATTAAACATAAACCAACCAAGTATTAATTTACCAAGCACATCTACAATTTAAAATCTACATTAAAACTTCTATGTATAAAGTATTAAAAAATATGAGAGCTCAGTTGAAGAAGTAGTTTTGTAAAAATGAAACCATTTCCAAATTGAAGATGTTGCAGCAACGAATTCTATGTATTGGTGAATCAACCATGGCAAATCCGCGAAACTCGTGGACACATCAGGTGCCGCCCACGTCGAAATCCATACCGGAGGCCACACTGGATCAGTTGGAGGTTGTGATTCACCGCGACGCGAAAAACTCCGCGATAAATATTGAGAAGTGGCTGGAGCCGTTAAAGATTACAACTCCTCGGGCCCATTCACATGACCACCGCCATCAACGTTCTATACAACAGCAGCAGCAACAGCAGCAGCAGCAACAACATCAGCATCAGGCCGCGCACTCCCCTCAACAACCTCAGCACCCACCGACCAACGGAAATGGAGGGATGTCACAGCAGCAACAGCACCAGATGAACATGGTGAACCGCTACACAGACAACTACCAGAACTACCACCAACCCCCACAATACAACTCGACGCCTCAGTTCCACCCGCCCAATTACCACCAGCCAGTGAACCTGAACGCGAACCAAATCACTCATCCGGGCTATCCTTCTCATTACTACCATCAGTAAATTTTACATGATGTGTAGAAATGTAATTATAACTGCCCAACAGTTGTATACTAGTATTGTTGAAGAAGGAGAAATTTCCATTTTGCCTGCAAATATGCTCGAATATTTATTTATTTATTTACACTTGTATGTAAGTATGAAATAAAAATGACAAAGGCACTTAAATTAGGATAAACTTAATTGTGGTTTTAAGTTTTACATGTTAAATTTATTTCGTACCATAATATATGAATACAGGATATATTTAATGGACATATTATATGTTTAATAAATAAACAATTAATAATTAACAAGAACGAAAATAATAAAGAACGTATATATTTACTTAAAACAAAAATAAAGATTTTAAAACGAGTTTTAGAACGAGGAACTTTTCAGAGGAGTGAATCATAATAAACAATAATGGATTATGTAAAACCTGCAGAATTAAATTGGCGATACGACGATGGTCATTTCCTTTCTTTGATTTTAATAGTAGTCAGGAACTGGAGCGCAAACGATGCGGACGAAATCGGTGTACTTGACCATTCCTCCTGCGCTCACATTTGCCTCCCGAAAGATTTGATCGACTAACAAAGGAAAGAATTATTTTAAAGAGTTATTTTAAGCCGCATTATTTTCACTGGGCATTTAAAGTTCAATGATTTCTACCTTCACGGGGACTGAGTTTCTCGCCCCAGCGGCCAAGAATATGCTTCAACTCTTTGGCAGGAATGACGCCCTTGCCCTTGGGATCCGCGGCCCGAAAAGCGTCAAGTATCTCGTCAGGAACTTTCTCCACTTGATTGTGTGTGTGCATGACCTCGAGAAAGTCGGCGAACGACATCTTGCCACCTTTGTCTTTGAGGTACTTTTTCAGCTCCGCGATTGTCGGACTCATTCCCAAAGAGCGCATGATCAAACTCAGCTCGTCCAGCGTCCGGATGCTGCCATTTCGTGCGTTCAGGTAGAAACATTCGCGAAATTCTATGTATGTAAAAAATATTGTTTTCTGAGTAAATTCAATTTTCACAAATTCTCAATTATTGAAAAGAAATATTTCCTTTCTAATTATGTATGCATAATAAATATTACAATTACCGTCGATATCCTGCTCTCGAAAGAAACGTGCCATGATCAATTAAATCTACCTGTTGCACACAATTATCTTCCCGTCCTGGACGGATTATTTTTTGCAAATTTCTAAATACCTAAAGAAATGTAGGAATTAGAAAATGTGCAGGTGAGCTGAGCTAAGGTGAGGCACAGGCACAGACAGGTGCAGGTGTAATGATAAATAATGATGATGGCAATGATCTACGCAAATCCCCCTGATTTCTCTTCGTTTTCTGTCTGATCTCACAATGTACTATACTAGTAACATGTGCCCTCCTTCAGTGGGTTTTTTGCCAAGCTTTGCTGGGATTTCAGTTGCTCGCTTATTCTACCCAAGAGGCGCTTCGCCTAATTTGTCTTGATTGGCCAACCACGGGGTGTGATTGGGTCACAATTAATCAATCCCTTACATGTCTCTTTTTTTCCTTCCAAGAAGCCCCAGACAATCGTCGCAATCGGGTAGGACAATTTTACATGGCATAAAGGGAGACAAGCATGGCGGTTGAAAATTGTCGATACCCTGCTTATTTAATTGAGCATTTAATTGTACGTTTAACATGGATAAGATAGGGACGCTGAAGAGCTCTGTGGTACCAGTTTTAACATGGAAAGGTTCGAACATGAAAGGGTAGGGTTAAACCGATCTGTGCAAGAGCAAACTCAACAAAATCGCCTCAGTATTAATTATAAAGTAGTATATAAATAAGTAAAGTAAGTACTAGGCTGAACCTGAGCTTTATTTGATGAAATGGGAACGAGCAGCGGATTTATCATTCATTTCATTTCATGTTCTACTATAACATAATATAACGGATGGACTCATTGCGCTCTTCTTCAATAATTCAACATACTAGTGAATAGTTGAGGACTCAGGTAAAAATTCTGAAAGGGGCAAACAATGGGACAAGATGGCAAATGCAACAATGTGAAGCAGAAGCGAATACATGAGTTCATTGTTTTTCTCTTTGTATCAACTGCAACTGCAACTCAGGTAAGGTAAGTAGCAAACACTCGGGGATGGGACTGATGGGAGGTGCTACTTTACTTTGCCACAAAAACCTTTCTCAAATATTAGTAAACGATAAAAAATGACTTTTGCTATTGCATTCTCATTTTTATGGCTGTTTTGAATGCTGAATTTGCTGAAATGTGAGATTTGCGGGTATGCATAACGTAACTTGTTAACAGGTCGATTCGATTTGCAAAATGAGGCGAGAAACGCTCATGATAACCACAAGATAAGCCCGCATACGTCAAGGTTAAAAAATGGCTCATTTTTATGTATTGAGAGATAATATGATGTAGGTATTATTAATAAGTATGTACTTAATGTCTGTTGCATTTAATTTAGGTCTAGGTTAGCGTTTTGAGATGGCTTTTTTGCTCTGCTCTGCTAATTGCTAATGCTTGAAAGTGCAGACCGACCGGGGTGTTGTGAGACAAATGAGAAATGATTTCTTTGTTTTTCTTTTCTCTTTTCATAGAAAAAGGAAAGCTTCGCAGTTTTTATTCTTTATTATTGTTCTTCATCAGTAGTCTTTATATCTTGTAACAATTATTTGCTCTGGAGGAAACTACTCTAATTACTTTTTATTATTCCTTTAAAATTAATTAAATTTATTATTCATTTATTCCAGTGCAGTGACACACTGGTCACACGTCACATCAATGAAACTGGGAGAGGTCAATATCGTTTAATAATATAATAATACATTTTATCTGCATAACCTGTTTAGGTATTTAATTTAATAATATATTGATTTATTCACTTCTTTTAAATAGAATCGTATCGCATCCCGTTTTAGTTTAAACTTCTGTCAAATTTACATAACTTTGCGTCTCTGCAAAGGTTCGTTATTTTATTTTACATTTTACATCTGGAATAATCACTTTGATTCATTAAATAAATAAATAATTAACTGTGTTCAATAAATATTATACAAATAATAAGAGTAACGATTATTAAATAATTTAGTTAGTTAGTTATAACTGTATCTAGGCTAAGTCTATATTTAAGTAAGGGTTTCATTTCATCATAGTGAATAAATACAAGAGGTGCGAAAGTGAACGCGGGTAATTAAAGATAATGCTTTAACGAGAGAGAGAGAGTGAAATATTGAAGAGGTGCTAGGTGTTATAATTACAATGTAAATGTAATTAATTAACGCTCGCTCAATGAACATTGATGATTTTTTATTGATTATGAATGGTGTTAGAGGAAAAAGGCAAAAATGGCTTTGTCGTCTGTCTGCACGCAGAGTACGATACATAAATATTATTAACTAATACGTGGTCAGCGGGACTACTCTGTCATTTTCACTACTTCTGTAGTTAAGTATGTAATAAAGTTTTTCTTTCTTTAAAAATGGATCATTAAATATTTTGATATCGTTGGCCACTATGTGTTTAAGTAAAGCACAGCACAACATACACTTCGGTGGAACCGTACGTGAGTCAAGGTCTAGAGTTGAGAACGTTCAAGTGAATAAATAACATTTAATTTAGTGATTAATTACTCCATTAAGACTTATGAATAGGAAAATCACGAAATCCTGTTCGGCACTTTGTTTGATACATTGCTAAAAACTCTCACTACTCTCTTCTAAGTCTTTTCTAATGTCACTAACTAACTACCCCTAACTACCCAATCAAGGTTAGTTAAATTACAGTGTAAATTATTACGATGCTCATTATTTAATCTGCTTATTATTATTTAATTACGTCGATCAAAGTGTGGTACAGTGTCGCTGAATGGAATGATAACCAAAGGTCACGGATTGCTGTGATGTTGGTGAGAGTGGTGGTCGTGTGGTCCAGCTCCACTTGCACCGCCCCCGCCGCCGCCACCGCCACCTTGGCCACTGGCGCCATCCTTCTTGGCCGAGCTGCCCTCCCGCCGCGCCAAGTCCACCATTCTGAAGATAAGGACAGAAAGGACTTTGTCCAAGGGGTCGCAGAAGCCGCGCTGCATCCACTTTGGAATGGTGATGCGGGCGTGTGAAAATCCCAGCTTTTGAAGAATGTAGTCGACGCCGTACGGCTCTATGCTTTTCCCCGCCCATGAGAGGAGGCGTACGGTGGGCTCTAGTTGCCACGTTTTGCAGTGGTAATCTCTCCAGTCTCTCTGCAGCCTCATTTCCAACTCCAGACCGCTGGACGAAGAGGATGAAGGCGTCGCCAGCAGGCTGGACGTGCTGGATCCGGCAGCCGGTGTCGATGGGCCACTTCGACCACCCAATTTACTAACGTGTGCTCCAAAAGAGGTCTCCAGAAGCTTCGACGATCCCATTCGACTGCTAGGAGCAGACGAATGGTCTCCTTGTCCACCTGCCTTCATCTTTGATGAGCCAACGGAAGATGACGAACCACCTCCAGCGAAGTGAGCATCGACATCGGTGTCTAGTCGCACAGAGGGGCTCTGACTTCTTCCCGCCGCCAACTGCGCAGACACGAGTTTCTCCTTTTCTTTAATGTACGACGTGATCAGGTCATGTAGGAAGAAAAATGCCTCGGCGTCCACAGTGACGAAAATGTGGTCACCAAATTCTGTAATGAAGCTGCACTCCACCACAGGTTTACCAGCGCCAACGTCCGGTGTGCTGCATGCTTGCAAATGCTCCGTTTTGAAGAACAGCTCGAGACTGGGCAGTGCAAAGATCACTTCACGATTGTGGTTCGGGTCGTGAAGTCGCGCCGGAGTTCTTCGTTCCGAACCGCCCGAATCAGCCCGTTCCCGTTCGACTCGTTCCCTTTCTCGCTCCAGGCTTGGAAATCTCGCCACTTTGGAAAAGAATGAGAAAAAAGTTTTACAAACCTGTTATATTTAAACTATTTAGTATTAATTAAACATAAACATAAAATTACACTGTACCATCGTCAATTTCGGAGGGTGCAAATGCGTAGTGGAACCATTCGTGGAGTGTTCGGAACTGCGGAGGAAACATGACGTTTCTCGTAATCCTGCATACCATCGCCATGCTCTCGTGCTGTACACTGTTGATGCTCATCGCGTGCGTGTTTTGTTGTCCCAGTGAAAAGTTGAGGTTCTGGACGACATGAACACAGCAAGAGGCAGGCGTTCCAGGAGAAGCGTGTCCAATTTCCGGGAGTCTCGTCTCCTGAGCCTCAGTGGAGAAGGAGATGAAAGGTTCTTTCAAGCTGAACAAAGCCCACGACTTGGCCTTGAAGTTAACGCCGTGGAAGCAGGCGAGGGAGATGTTGTTTCCGTGGAGATCCATCGTACCTCCGAGCACCGTCCCAGCTTCCGGCAGGGGCACCATCATTGAGCTGATGGACATGAGGCTTACTTTATCCAGCACCTGCTGCCAGTGGCGGTGGTGCTGGTGCTGAAAGTACACTGGTTTAGCACTGTCCTCACCAAGGCGACTGGTCACATGACGTCGACCCATGTTCGGGGTAAGCTGGCCCGGCTGCGAGCCAGAGCCGGAAGTTGCAGAGGTGTCATGGTGCATGTTGCTCAGCACCCACTTGCTGCTCTTGAACTGCTGGCTGAAGAACTCGTCAAGTTTGCAGTGCATTTTCAGCAGGTCGACCGTCGTCGACTTGGAAATCATGAGCTGCAGCTGGTCCCAGCCCATGTCGCCGTGAATAAAGATCATCGCAGGCCTGTAAGTGGCGAGCACCGAGTCCTCGTGGTCATGTCGGCCCCGTTCCCGCTGCACCTGCCACTCGTCCTTCAGCTTCACCTCGAGTCCGCTCACCCTACCCATGAGAACGCTTGTGCCCATGAAGTCGAGCCGAAGCTCCAAGCCGTACATTTTCAGACCCACAGTGTGATGTGGCTCTACGCCAGGGTCCTCCTTTGCCCTCACGTATGTGTTTAGTTGTGTGAGTTCAAAGGTGCCCGCAACGATACCTCCCTTCGCCTCGATGTAAGATGAGTTGAGTCCCACGCCGATGTACAGATTCTTGTGACCTGTGCTTCCAATCGAAAGCCGACCCTCCGACTTGGCGTCGCGAATCAACCAGCTCACATTCCCCATCACGTTCCCCATGTTCATCTGCACGTTCAGCTTTGTAAAGTTGACCGTAAACAGTACCAGAGTCTCCCATGCGGGCAATGGAGCTCCACCAGGTGTCGAGTGTGACGGTGTCGAGTCCAGAGGATGTCCCGTACGAGTTAGGGACGAAGTCATCAGATCCCGCCGTTTCTTACTGTCCAGAGCGTCCGACTTGAGCTTATCTCTTGGCATCATGCCATGGGACAAGGAATTTCTGCGAGAGGTCGACGTCGATGCTTTCGCTGGAGCTGGACTCGTGCCAGAGACGTCTTTCGTGTCATCAAAGCCCGAGGTGGTTGACATGTCACCCAAGAAAACTCTGCGCACCAGGGAGCGACGGTACCAGGCCTTGGGGAACGCCAGGATTTCCGTCAGGCGTCGCATGTCGTATTTGAAAGAGGCGGAGCCAATGTCAACGATTGCTGTATATATTTAAAATAAAAACAAAATTAGCTCAGATTAACGTTTAACTTTGGATTTTCAATTTTTATAAATTTGTACACACTTGAAAAGCGAATGGCGGCTTGGTGGGAAGAAGATGAAGTGTTTCCAGTGGAAGTTCCAGTTGGAGGATTACTCGTGTCCATGAAGAGGAAAGAGGTGTGAGCTCCAGAGGACATGAGATGCACCTTTCTGCTGCGAGACAAGTGGAACTTGACAAACTCGACGTTCATGCTCACGCTGTCTTTTCTCTCATTGTCACTCAGTGGGCTCCATTGATCTGAAAATGTCATTTTCGAATAAAATAATTTAGGATCGCTGTGACGAGTGTGATTAAAATAAACATTAATGTAATCACATCTAATTATTACCAGCTTTCTTGGCTGCCCCATACGGATGAAAGATGTAGAGTGAAAAGTCGGAGAGACATCCAGTGACGGACAAACCTCCAATGATGGAAGACGATGGTACCAGAGTTGCAGTCGAGGAAGTCGAGTCCCTGGCACCCTTGTCAGTGGGCAGAGGTCCAAGGTCGGCAGGAGATGCCTTCATCTTGCTCCTGAAGGAGGCGGCGGAGGATGACGAGAATGACGAGTGATGGTGGTGATGGTGCATGTGGTGGTAGTGGTGGTGGTGATGTGCGTGTTTTCCTTTGGCGCCAGCCACCGGCTCGCCAGTGTACTCGTACTCCTCCTCGGCACGCTTCGATGAGAAGACGATGTCGAGGGCGGGCAGACGGAGCATACACTCCACCCGGGACACGGGCTGGCACGAGAAGCGGAAGGTGGAAGGCTGCATGTGGAAGTAGACAATAACGTCGACGGGGAATGAGGCGTAGTAGGTGCTGGTGACGGCATCTTCCTCATCCTCACCACGAGAGTCGTTGGTGCCCTCAACTGGACCGCGAGGGACGGGGGTCGTTGTATTTGGTTGCATCACTGGAATGGGAATTGGCTCCAGAGTCTGCTCCAGGAAGTCGAGAATGTGTGGCGAGATGATGGTCTCTTCCGGAACGGAGTGCAAGGTGATCCAGGCGAACATTGACGCCCTCTTGGTGCCAGCACGCCGACTAGTGGAGAACATGAAGCCTTGTCCTCCGGTACTGCCACCCGTGCTGCTTCCAGAGTCCGACCTCTCGTGGGTGTATATTGGCTTGCCAGTGGTGGTGGTGTTGGTGGTAGCACCACCCCCGGAAACTCCCAGTCCGCCATTTCCCCCCACTCCAGCCTGGGACGGCGTGCTGAGTGAAAATGGGCCGGACGCCGGGTCTCTGTCTTCATAGAGTGTGTGCGAGTCATAGTGAATCTTGACATCGAGACCGGGAATGTGAAACGTGGTCACATCCGTCAGCGAGCTGCCTGGCGCCCCAAATGGTGACTTGATTCTGGAGGACGAGAGGTTGTGCCTCGCCTTCCGGGACACCAGCGGACTGTTGATGTGGAGTAGTGAGTCATAGCCGGAACCGCTACGTTCACTTCGTTTCCTCTTTTGCGTGGGATCCTCCTCCTCAGCTTTCGCCTTCGTGTGGAGCACGCATTTACCGCTGTTAATGAACACTTTCACGTCTAATTCCAGGTCGACATTCGGCTCCTGCGCCTTCGTGTGTGAGACAGAACTTCCCGGTGTCAAGTGACCCCCTGCGCCAACACCACCTCCCGGACCACCTTTGCTCGTCGTCGGTGTCGTATCCTGTTGCCTATGAGTAAAAACGTTAAGAATATTTCATAAATTGTGTCAACTTGAGTTAACTTAACTACTGGAAGAGTTAAAAGTTTAGTAGTGTTAGTTTGAGACATACTGGTAGTCGACACCGGTCAGGTTGTCCTGGCTGTCGTTGTCAAGCCACACACCCACGAACTCATCCTCGTCGTCGGGCGTACTTCCACTATCCACGCTGTACTGCCTGCACCCACAACCACCCAACAACAAAGCAAAGATTAGTAAACTCCACACTCGAAATCTCACATTAACAAACTGTCACGCTGACAATTAAACTTAAATAACACTCTACGAAATCAAAGTCTCACGACAAATGAAACCTACTTAATTTTTAATTTAAAAAACCGAACATTTTTGTAAAAAAGTAGCACGACATGCCAGGGATTTGAATTTGAACTCATTTAAATATAATACGAGGATAATAAGTCAAAGTAAGTAATTAATTGATTAATTAATTAAAATTATTAATATTAAAAGTATTAAATTTTATCATAGATTCTAGAGAGAGTAATTAAATTAACTAGGACGAAACAAGAACGGTTAATTGAGAGTTAAAAAAGTATTCAGAAAAAATTAATAATCAATTAATTTTGATTGGATTAAGGGGGAGCTGCTGTATTTAGAGGTGTACTTTCTAATTGTAAGAAAAAAGAGCCGAGATTTGGATAGAAAATGGAAAACGAAGTTCCACACAGACAGATTCGTACGTACTTAATTTACTTAAATAAGATAAATCCCTTTTAATTAATTAATAAAAGAGTAGAGCGGAGCTAGAGAGCGAGGGGCGTGGTGAGGTGAGGGTGTGCGTTGCTCCGTGAGTGGGTGCGACGACGTTACACTTTAATTTACTCATTCATGCACTGTCGTGGTGAAGCTTCAGATTGCTTTAATGGCGCTACACAATTTTCGCATAGACAAGAGGGAACGTTTTTTTGCGACTTTTGCTTTTTGCGAGCGCTGCACTTCACGGCTCAACTTTTTCTTTGGAAGGGTTTAAAGCATTCCAAGTTCCTTTCATAAAAAGTCAAGGACTGGATGGGGGAATGCGAGCCACCGGAAAAATATCTACATACTATTACTATTAATTAATAATTAACTAATCTAACCTAATCATTAACTATCTAGTCTAATGTGCAGAGGTGAAAGTGGAGGTGTGTTTTGTGAAGCGAGTGAATTGGTACTAACCAACAATTTTAATTATTTATTATAGAGCTATTAAAGCATGCCGATTTGCAGATTTTAGCAGAGCAGACACAAAAAGCCAGTAGCTAGTTAATGAATTATCGAAACATTCAAAGCAATCAAGAAGTTAGATGGAAGAGTTCAAGAGTTGAGCGGAGATGTGACACACAAACAAAAGAACGAACGAAGAGAAGAGACTTAATTAAAAGAGAGTAATTAATTAAAATTAAAAAGGGAAAAGATTTTTTTCTCAGAGGTGGATTTTGTTTTTGTAAAAGGAGACAATTTTGATTTGTACCGCCAAGTGTTTCCGAACGTGACCCTTTGCTTAGTTCGGTTGTGGAGGAGGAGCGAGGAACGGGACGATGAAGGCGGTGACGCGCTGCCAGCGAAAGAGTGCGTCGGCGTCGACCTGCCTGCTATGTCCACCGGACTAAACACACACACACGGTTACATCACATCATCATAATCATCATCATTCATTATTTTTTAATCATCAGCACACCATTAGTTAATGAAAGGTTCATTTTCCTTCTTCTACGATTTCATGGCAATTTAAATATTTAAGGAATTTAACTGCAGATTACAAACATACACACGTTTAAATATAATCAGTACACACACAGACTTTAATTTGGGAGTCGTTATTGTTTTACATGACAATTAAAGAAGAAAGATGAAGAAAGTTAAAAAGTTAATTATTTTGTTTTAAAAAAAGAGAGAAAGGAAAAAAGTTCGAAGAAACACAAAACACAATTTCTTTTAGACACAAGACACAAAGTATGTAACTGAACACAATTAATAAAAAAAGATAAATTAAAATTAAATTTTTGTACAACAGTGAATGGGAGTTATTAAGAAATGTTTTGGAGGTTTGGACGGATTCTGGAGGTTATGGAAAATGAATGAAAATTGAAATCAATGTAATAGTATTGTTATGACGACACTGCACGAAAAGCGGTTTGTAGCGTGAAATGAAATTAACTGTTCCCCTTCACATGGATTTCAGTTAAATTAATAAAAAATGTGTTAATTATTTACAATTAAATTATTTAAAAGAAACTTGTTTAAAGTTAAGAGGTGGAGGTGGAACGCGACGCGCACAGTTGCTTTGGAGTTTAAGAGTTGACTGGAAAATGATGCGTGTCCATCGCATAATTTGTTAATTAAATTAATTAATTATTACCACATCACCGTAGCGTTGTTTATTGCTTGATGAAGGCGTGTTTAATTTTATTTGAAAGTCAATGAACTAGTTTTAGAGAAACCCTGAGAAAAGTGAATGAGGCCTCATATCAAATCGCCTTTGCAGAATTTATATGTACAAGTGTGTGCAAAAGTTGTGAAAATTGGAGGCGATCAAGAATTTAGAGGAGAAGAGGCGATAATGAAATGTATTTAAAAATAAATTTGAAGGGGAAGAAGAGGTGGATGTGGGTGAAAAGAGAGAGGCGTGAGTTGTGAAGTGATTTTGTGTCAGCGGCTTGAACGGCATTTTTTGTCATGTCAGAGAGTGATGTGGTGAGTAAAATAGCGTGACCGTAGAAATTAATCGACTTTTTCTCCATTATTAATCTCCATTAATAATTATGATTAACTAAGGTTAAACGTAAGAAAGTGTAATATAGGAGGAGAAAAAAGATTGAGTGGGTACCTCCATTCCGGCGGCTTCTCCGACTCCGGACTGGATACGGCGAGGGACTTACTCCGGTGTCCCAGAGACTTGCCCGACTGCCACCCGAACTTGTCCCGGATGCTGGCAGCCTTGGTGCTCTGTCGCCTCAGCTTTTTAATCCAGTCTCTACGGAAGTCGCGGAAGGCGACGTTCTCCAACTCCTGGAGCTTGCGTCGTTCTTCCTCAATCTGTGCTTGGGGAGAGCCCGCCTTGTTCAGCTCGTCGATCAGACTGATCCGCTCCTGCATCTCCTTCTCCAGCATGCTCCGCTTCTGCCTCGGTCCCACGCTGGGATCTGCAAGGAATGGCGGTAGATTGTCCGATTGTTGCACCGACCTCTGTCTGCGTAGGACCACCGACTCCTGCGAGATGGACCGACCCGCTTTCGGCTGTCTCCGAGACTCTTCCGGCATTCCAATTCCCATGGAGTCTGTGAGGTCCTCCGCGTTGACAAAGTCGTCCCTTGTTTCATCTTCATCCTCTTCCTCTCGGTCCTCGTCATCCTCCGCCATCACATCGTCCTCGTCCTCCTCATCCTCCTCGAAGGCGGCGAGGGTGGTCAAAGTGTGTCCCAAGGCACTCAACTGCTTTCCAATGTTCACATCGACGTGCATGTCGACGCCCTCCATTTGCCACTGTACGTTCAGGAACCACTTCGCGTTGTGGCCCAGCTCCTTGTCCTCTGGCTGCGCGCTTTTCCTTGAGGTGGTTCTTGAACACACTTCGTAAGTGCCCTCACTCACCACGCAGAAGTTCATCACCGTGGGGTCGCACAGGTTCGGCTTCCAGTCGTCCATCGACACCATGTCGTCAGAGAAGCGGAAGCAGAGCCCTGTGAATCGTCCTTTACTCACCAACGATCCCGAGCTGCAGGCGGAGATGGAGGTGCTTTCCAGTGTGACCACCACGGCGCCACGGCTCTCACCATCCGCACGAAGTCCATGGGGTGACGGATTGAGCGGGATGGAAATGCCCATGTCGTCCACTGTCAACTGAAGGAAGAGAGTGCTCGAAGGCAGCACCGGAGGACCCTGCTGAGGTGATTGCTGTGGCGGTGGCTGCTGCTGTTGTGGCTGGAGTCTGAACTGCTGCACCTCTGGTTGCACCGTCGTGCAGTGCATCACCTCCGTGTTAAGTGAGCTCCGCTGCTCGTTCCAGTACTCGTACGCGCTCTTGTAGTTGAGCCACACGAGAATCGCCTTGTCCACGGCAATCGGCTGAACGTAGATCAGAGGTCGGGTCAAGGTGATGAGTACCACCTCCTTGTCTTGACCCTCGGGTCCCACCGCAGTACTCATGTCAGCCACGTTGCGCAATCCAATGCGCGTTTTGAAAAAGGCGTACTGCTGATACTCAGAGTCCGCCTCTTCAAACACCATGTTGCGAATGAGCTGGCCCAGGCTCAGGTTGACGTCCACCTGTGCCTTGATGAACACTTTGTTCACGTCCATGTACTGCGAGGCGGCTGCCGCCGCGGCCGCGCCCGATGTTCCATGGAATGGCTGGTTTCTATGATGGTGGTGATGATGATGGTGATGTGCTCGTTTCTTATCACGTGACCAACTTGACTGAGGTTGCGTTGGCTGGTCGTCTTCGCCGAATTCCTCTTCGACTCCGGTCTTCACCCTGTTACTCATGTGGAACTCGAGCAGCCCCGTTTCCAGTCTGACAGCAGTGTTCGTTGGCGTCGTGGCGGTGATCTGGATGCTCTGCAGACGAACCATCAGAGTGAAGAGAAGGCTGTTGACGGAGCTGCGTGAAGTTCCCTCGTCTTCCCACAGCGGCACTGGCTTGTCGCCACCGGACATCTTCAGAACGACTTCGTTAACCTCCTTCATGAACACTTTTTGAACGAAGACGAGGTGGTTCAGCAGATCCGTCGTGAGACAGTGCTCGAAAGCACCGATGTCTGCGAACGCACTTAGATAACTGCCGGTCCTAAGTTCGACGCCCTCGTCATTTGCCATGTTTGTTGTAGACGGGGCACCTCCTGCTGTCGCCCCGGTACCGTCTTCCTTAACTTTCCCTGTACCACCACCTCCACCGCCGCCGCCACCTCCACCTCCAAGCTCCTCCTGAATGTACTCGGCGCTCACGTCCACTTGGGGGAGAGAAATGCAGGCGGCGGAGGGCAGAGTGCTCGCTTCTGAGGCCATGCTCACTTTTGTCGTGAAACTGAGTGTGTGCGTGGGCAGGCGGATTTCGAACTTAGCCTTGCTTCCGGTGATCCCACAGCTCTTGACCATCTCCATCTTGTACTGCGCCTGGAGTGATGGCAGCAGCGCCGCAGTGATACTCAGGCTCTGGAGGACGATGGTGAACTGCATCTGCAGTGGCTGGAAGAACGTCGACTCGGAGGTCTTCCTCTGCTGAGTGCCTGCCGCGGTACCTGGGGCGTTGTGTGCATGGTGCAGCGCGTGGCTGGCGTCCATCTGGTGAGCCGACAGATGTTGCGCGAAGTCCACCTCGTCAAATGTGGTGCCCCTGGATATTCTGGAAGCGGTTCGGTTCACCCTGAATTCTTGGAGTGTGCTAGATAACTGCTTCGTGCTACGCGTCATCATACCATGTAGAACGACGGGGTGCTGTGGAATGTCAATGACCACGGGTCCTACGGTGAGAAGCGCCGAGTTCTTGTCTTTCATTCTTTTACTCACGCTGGAATACAGTGCACCAGACTTGGACACGGAGACCCTGACAACAGTTTGCTGATTTGGAGCGACCCCCTCCAACAGAACTATCATTGACTGACCCACATGACCCGTGAGAGACAATTCGACAGAGGCTGGACGCAACTTTTTCTTGTATGAGCTGGAAGCCTGTAGATTCATGATTTCTGCTTCCAGCTTTAACCCACTGAGGGATGCTAGAAGCCTCGTGCGCTGAATTCTCGCTATCCCAAACACAGAGACCCTCGGTGATTCCCACGAGTGTTCCCTCTGCTTCTCCAGTGAACCTGTCATAATCGGCACCACGATCTGCTCCTGACTCGTCTGACCCTTTTCTGCGTCATCGATAACGTCCTTGCCTGGGGGACCTTTGAAACTGGGAGGCGCTGGAGGCTTATTATTGATCACCGTCTTCGTTTCCGGTCTCGTCGCGTACAAGTCGAGGAGATAGTAAATGGTTTTCCAGCAGGTTGGCGCTGGCGGAGCCACAACCGTTGGAGTGATTGTGGTAGTGGCAGGCACTGTCGCAGTGGTTGAGTTTGTCGTCATTGCACCAACTGCACCAGCACCGCCAATCATTTCTGCCGGTGCTCGGAGAGAGGTCGGCGTCTGAGAGGCACTTGAGTTACGCATCGTGCTCTCAAAGTTGAGTTTACCCTTCTTGAACCGCTGCGCGAAACTCTGCGTTCTGTTCGCAAGTGCGGAGGATAATGTGCCGGACATTGTGTTGGTAGCGGTGGATGGCGCATTGAGGGTGGGTTGGTAGGACGTCGACTTACCAGAGGGTTGTCGGTTCAAGGTGTCGCCGCGAAGCTTTCCATCTACCATCGATGACGACGCAGCTGCAGCTGCCGCCTCACCGTCCGAACTCGAACTGTTCTTGTGACGTGGACCGGATGCGGAAGCAGACCTGGCGAGAAGCGTGTTAGCAGCAGATCCTGTCTGTCCTGGAACACTCGCAGCCGACTGAAGATTCTCCTTGGTGGCTGCTGTAGCAGGTCGCTGTTCCCGGAGCTCCATCTGAGTCTCGCGGACATTCTGGTACATGGTGGTTATCTGATGGAGGAGTCTGAGCAGCGGCATGTTCACTTGCTGCGAAATGTAGTCGATGTTCACACTGAAGATGATGGCGCTCTTCGCCTGCTTCTTCCAGTAGTTTCTCGAGAGGTAAATCATGCTCCGTCGGTTCAGTATGTCTCTGTTCACATCCGCCGACTTTTGGAAATCACCTTCCAAACCAATCTTCTCGCATAAAAAGGCCGGCACCTCTGGCGGAATGTTGAGAACGAAGGGTGACGAAGTGGCGTCCTTCGTCGGTGCAACGCCAACTCTTCGCCCAACGCCCTTCATCTCGCTCTCGACAATGTCAATGCGGAGCATGTCGATCGCCGCTTTGATGCTCATGTGGGAGCCCAGGTGGTCGAACGAGTAGCCCATGATCTGGTGCGGCATCAGACCCATGCTGGTGAGCAGTGGTTTGAAGATGACGTGCGCGTCTAGAAGCATGAGGGAGGGGTGCTGTGGGAACTTGGAGTGTGCACCCAGGAGCAGGCTCTCCTCGTGACTCTGCTCCGAAGAGAAGTGTCTTTTGCTGCCCATTGGACCGTGGATCGTCGTTTCTTGGCTCATTTCCTCGTCCTCTTTGCTTTTTCCGCGGCTTGTCGCCTTCTCGTTGTTCTGGTTCCAGGCGTTCACCTGGCGAATAATGTCCGACCTGTTCAGTCGTTTGTTTCCCGTGTTGCGCGGCGTGCTGCGTCCTGAGCCACCTATCAGCTTCTCGCTCTCGCCATGCGACCATCCCGGTAGACTGCTGCTCGCAGAGCTTCGTTTCGACTCCTTTTGCAGTTGACCTGTGACCTGCGCCTCGTCGTTTATCATCATCGAGTTAAGTGCATTTTGGTCTGGCAGTGAGTACACGTCACTGGCGCGCATTTTGTTCTCTGGAATGTTCGTCGCGGGAAGTTGCTTTCGCTGCTTCTCGCCGTTCCCTGAGAGGTCGCTGATCGACGAAGAGGAGAAGTTGCGACCAGAACCTTTAAAATGAAAATGGTTATTTATTAGTTAATAATTAGGGTGATTGACATGATAAGTTTACACCATGTGTCTGATGCAATTGAGAGGTCGTACTTTTATCAAAGCGGAACGACTGCGAGGAAACTGTACCGCCCTCCATGTCGAGAAGCGTAGCTCTTTCGTCGGTCGTTTCCTCCCCGGACATTTCGCCATCTGAGCCGGGACTCTCCTGTAAAAAACAAGTTTTTATTTTGAAAAATAAAATGCAACTTTTTTTGCACTTGGATAGCAGAGTCAATGTGACGTACCTCTTCATTTTGTGGCAGTGTGAATGTAACGGTGAAATTCTTGGACTTTTTCGACTTGAGATTGTGTTCGAGGAGGAGGGGCGTGTAGAGAACATTCTTCCACTGACGACTGAGCACAATCACACCTTGCCTTAGGGTGCTAAGTTGAGGAAGCCTGGGCTCCGTCACGTTCCCTTCGATTTTCTCCATGTCGGTTTCGGAAATGTAGCGACGCAGGATGATGCAGAGTTGGCAGGAGGGGTCCTCCTGCAACGTCTTTGCCATCGGAGTCAACTTGTTGTATTTGCTTCTGGTGGGCTGATGAATGCTCTGCACCTCCAGAGCTTCCGCCATGAGCGAAGCAAGCAGACCTGTCGAGCGTCTCGAGTAGCCCCGCAGCATTCCCAGAATGCCGATGGTGAGCTGGTCGATGGGATTGAGCCAAGCGTTAATTGCGGTGGAAGCGGTGCTCACCAGGTTCCAGTCCACTCTTGTATAGTCAATTTTCCGAGTGATTGGCGTCTGGGGTGGCGCAGCAAAGTTGTACCACATCACCTTGAACCGGATCACGCAGGAGGCGCTCGCGGCGTCATCGGCACAACTTGTGGCCACTTTGGACTTCTCGCCAGACCCCGAAAGCAAATTACCGTCGGGCTGGTCACCACCAGCGGTGCCACTGGGAACATCCTCCAAATCTTCGTGTTCATCGACCAGAGTGTTGGTCTCCTTGTCACTGGACATGTCGTACGCGTCCTTGCTCACCGAAGCTGAGTCGGTCATTTTCTCGGGAGGAGACGTTAAAGCGGTGGTGGCGCTACTGTTCACCACTTCGTTGCACAGGGTAACGCTGACCGTCTCATCTTCGCGGTTAGCATCCTCATGGCGGTCTTCCTTCCGACTCTCAGAGTTCTTCACACCCTTCAGCGAGATCCCCTCAAGCCCACACTCGCACATGATGAAACCGAGTTTCTCGTCGGACGAAATCGTCCTTGGCATTGACGATGGTAACGGTGCGCTGGTATCAGAGGTGAGATCAGAAGGGTCTTCGGTGACTGACTCCTGGCGCGGTGGACAGCCTGACGAGGCAGTTTCCGCGCTCCCAGATGGCGCCAGGCTGCAGGGTATCTTGGCAAAGCGGAAGAGAACTTTGGAATGGTGATTTGGAATCGCAGTGATCACTGCCTCCTTTAGAATCGAACTGTCGTTCTTGAGACGCCTCAGCTGTGCGTGGAGTCTGGTGATGTCAATCGAGGTGGAGATGAGTTCGCTCTGCTTCTCCGAGTTCTCGATGAACACTGGCTCACTAAGAATGGAGTCGCTCGTCGACACTTTGCTCTTCCGCTTCTTCACCGCCTTGGGAAGGATCGCGGGTCGGTGGAGAAGCTGCACCGTTTTGCGCTCCTGCTGACGGTGCAAGAAGTAGATGTGCGTCCGCTCGATCGCCACTGCCAACATGGAGACGCACATCAGGTCACGGATGTTGTCCAGTGCTGAGAAGGAAATCACCTCTTCCACCACACTCGCCTGCAGCAGGGTTAAATTCATTTTCGGTACTGAGATCGAGCCCTGAATCGCCGTCTGCAGCACCTGCTCGAAAACGTTCGAGTGAACCGGACTTAGCTCGGTGGCCAGACCATCCTGCCGAATCGCCGTGTTCCGCTTCGAGTTCTGCATGCGCATCAAAAACGAAGATTTCTCCTTTTTCAGCAGATTCGACTTCTCCACCCGGGAGATGCAGTCTCCGTGCAGGTGATTCACGACGGTGAGCGGATGCAGTGTGCAGAGTGTGGGAGTGATGGCCTCCACGAACTTGTGGAGCGCCTCCAGCAGCATCGGCGAGACCATGATGTTCACATCATTCTTGGTGCGTATCACGATAGTAGTGCACTCGGTGGAGGTGGGCGGTCCCGTCTCCTCATCGCCTTCCGACCCACAGTTCAGGATTGTGCGGTAGAATTCGTCATTGTCCATGGCGGGCGGTGCATTGGCAGAATCCTGCTTCGAGGCGCCACCTCCACCAGAGCTGGATCCGCTGATGGGTGTCTCCCAGAAATGAGTCTGGGAGGGCGTGTTGAGACAGGAAGAGGTTGGAGTGGTCGAGTTGTTGGCGACATCTGGCACCATTCCAGCACCACCGCGGTCCACCATCGCTAAGGTAGTAAAGCCGTCGACGAGTGGCTCAAAGTAGGGCGTGTACTTGGAGCCAGCATAGATCAGCTTGCCGTCCTGCAGTCGAACGAAGGGCGCGAGACCCAGGGAGTCGGAGGGTGTGCAGGTGGGTGCGCTGACCAGCCAGTTGTCACATTTGAGCTGGGTCAGGTGGCTCATGTAGCAGGGCATGAGGAGAGAGCTCTCGGTGATGGGCTTGTTGAGGTGCAGCTGCAGATTCACCATGCACTCCTCCTGCACACTCAGAGCGGAAATGAAGGACACGTCGGACAGCGAGTCGAGCGAGTCGTAGCTGCCGTCCCATTGATTGTGTGATTTGCGAAGACGGTTGCTCAGCGTCTCGTCTGCGACGCTTTGCCGCTCCTCGGAGGAGTTCAGTCTGAGGAGGGTGCTGCCACTGTGGTCAGCACGACTCGTGTCGTCGTCGAACGAGTGGAAACAGTCAAGGTTGCCCAGCTTCGAGTCGCTTTGAGAATATCCAGCGGTCGGTGTTCCATGCCTGGAAATGTGTGGCTCGTTGTGCAGAGCCATGGAGCCCAGCATGGTGGAGGCGGTCGCTGTCTGACTAGTGACCAGTCTTGACTCGCTTTTCCGGTCTCCTCCTCTGGTCCGCTCTACAGACTGCGTGCTTAGCTTTCGCCGGTTGTGTGCTCCAGAAGTGCTAACGGTGGAGCCCGTGTTGAAGTAGCGTTCATTGTGGGGACTCGCGGAACTAGAGGTATGGCTGAGGTCCGCTAAAAGACTCGGCTTAAAAGTGAAAGGTGGTTTTGAGGTTCCAGGTGGCTTGCTTCCGCTCTGCGAGAGCGAATGGATAAGATGGGCACCACCTCCGGTGCGGCTCCACTCCGAAGGCATCTCAATGGACGAAGTGCCCTGTGTTGTGTAAGGCGGCGTATCAAAGACCAGAACGCCTGTTT
This sequence comes from Cyphoderus albinus, assembly GCA_021029165.1. Taxonomy (NCBI): domain Eukaryota; kingdom Metazoa; phylum Arthropoda; class Collembola; order Entomobryomorpha; family Paronellidae; genus Cyphoderus; species Cyphoderus albinus. The sequence continues at coordinate 12,268 of VYYJ01000357.1, read as the reverse complement.
TCAAAATGCTCTGTCCAAAGCCGGCATCTTCGCCCGGTTTGTTCACCCGGAAGCAGGCAACGTTCACCCCGTCCAGCCAATCCTTCTTGCTGGGCCAGAAAAATCGACTTCCTCCGGCGTTGTTGCCGAAAAAGGAGCATCCTCCGGCGCAGGCACATCGCTTCGTACCCGAGTGAAGTGGAGCGCTGAGGTTCGAGTTGGTGCCCGTCTCAGGTCTCCAGAGAAACCACAGCCGCTTCGTCTTCTTGTCGTGTTTGCAGAGAAACCGGAGTTGAGTCTGTCCCTCGTGCACGTTTCCCTTCACAGCCATTTCCACGCAGAGAGGTCCAAGCGCCACGGCGCCAGCCTCCAGCCACAGGTACGACCAAGACTGTCCACTCGTTGAGGTGGGGCTTGCTTGGTTTGGGCTTTGCGTTTGGGCGTGGGTGGTCCAACTTGCGGTCATGGTTTCACTCGAAGACTGAATGATGTTCAGGTCGGAAAACTGGAACCTCTTGGTGAAGGATGGATTCACCATTACGAAGTGTCTCAACTGGAGATTGGGAATGAGCAGGGTGAAGCCCTCCCGCATCACGTGCCCGTGGAGATTGCAAATGGCGAGTCGGATGGGACTGATCCAGAGCGAGAGGGCGGTGCCACCTTCCACCAAGTAGACGTCCACCGCGTCCACACTAAGGCGCACCATTTTGTATTTAATATCTTCTGAGGTGGGACACAGTCCATTGTACACTTTGTGGTCCTGAGTTGCAGCTCCTCCGGGTGCTGGAAACGATCCTGTCGAACTGGAGGTGGGCGGTGGTTGTGGAGTGCCACATGTGCAACTGCTTTCGCCGCACTGACTGCACGACAGAGTTGAAGAGGTCGAGGCTTTGTTGAGTTTCGAAGACTCACTAAACTGCTCCTCGCACTCAAACTGGTTGTTGCCATGGTGACAGAATTGAAAAGAGTGGGGTGATCGGAGGGTGTTCTCCTCATCCAGAACGGTGAGTATGAAGCTCTGCACACCGCTCACGATGTTCTCAAGGTGAGGCGTGCTCAGTCTACCGCTGAGGCGACCCAGTTGCACCTCGATGAGCCAAGCGTACTCCAAAGTCTCTTCGTCCAAACTTCGACCTTCATTGCTAAACATAGCGTGACCTCGTACTTGGAGACCACTGAGCATGAGATAACCTTCGCCCAGGTGCTTGTCGCCCGACTCGAATCTCTCCACGTTATCACTGACGAGCATCATGATGGGCGAGAGGAGAACCTGGAGCATCGTTTCTCTGTATTTCTTGTTCATCTCGAAGCCAAAGCGCTCCACGCAAATTGTCGGGCAGGGTGGATCGTCCTCGTTACAATTCTTCAAGAGATGACCTCGAATGTCGTGCAGCGTCGCAGAGACGGTCACATCCAGAGGCCGGTACTCCCGGAAGTCAATTTTATCTGCGGGTGAGGGCGACTGGAGATTCGAGCCTGGACTGCCTCCTGTAGTGGGCTCCATCTGAAGAACCTTCTCGATCTTTCCAGTAAAGAGGCTGCTCGAGCCGCACCGAATCCTCTCCATGTCAATAAATTCTTGATAGTCCCCGAAGATGTTTTCCTTCAGATTAATAATCAATTTAAGGAGAGAGCCGTAGAGCAGCAGTACGCTCGGACCCACCTCAAGCTCGACGTGGACATGGTCCGCGGGCAGTGACAGGGGATCAAAGTCTGAGTAGACGAGACTGGCACAACCTTTCGGTGTCTTCTTTGACTGGTCTCCAGGAAAGCGAATCGGAGACAGGAGACTCTCCTCCTTCTCCGGGGTCGTCACATCCGCCTGTGGCGTCGGTCCCAGCGGTGGCATCGGGTGGTACGTGAAGGAAATGCTGATGGCGCAAATTGGCACCGACCAGCACTCCACCCAGTTCAGACTCTGCTGACACTTGTTTCGCCATTTCTTCACTTTGCCCGCAGGTCGCCGACCTCCTCCCGTTGAAGACGACGAAGTGTGTGTATTGGCGTTCCCGCTCGAGTCCTCTTCTTTCACCGAGCTCATTCTTCCGTTAGTGTTACCCAGCTCACTTTTGCTCCGTTCGCTGCTGCTGTTGCTGTTGCGTAGGAAAACGATCGCACCGTCGGGATTTCGAATTTTCGCCGTTTTCCCAAGACCCTGCATACCCACGAACGAGGTGCTGACTTGAGGCACGTAAAAATTGAGGTCACCGCCCTCGATCTGAATCCAGAACTTGAAGAGCACCGTTTCCGGGAGAAATTCGTGGAAGGGCAGGTCAAATGACAGCTCAAACAATTCGCCACATGCCGCCAAAAGATCTATGAAAGAGAATAAAAAATTGGTGTAATTAAAATTTAAATAATAGTTACTAAATTATAAGTAGGTAGTTTGTTCATTACTATTTTCGTGATACTGTGACGAGCAGTCTATCCAGTTGTACTCGTTGACCACAGTAATGATTTCGAACTCCTTGAGGCAAAAGCTGATTTTCCAGGTATACGGCACAAAATGGAGAATATCTGGCGGAGTTCGACTGGACCAGTCGTTGACCATCGCCTGGAAGAACCACTTATGGGCGAAGATGAGATTGACGGACGCTTTACATCCGGTCAGCTCCATTTTCCAGTCTTGGTGGTCATTCCAGTGAATGGGGTATTGTGACTTGACAGTGAACTGGAGCGTCTCGCTCTCCACAAAGTTGCGGTACTGGAGGGAGGTGGACGCCTCCATATGGAGTAGCTGTCCCGTGATTTTCGTCGTGTAGCCGTCCGAGTGAACGACCCAGGGGATAGTGACCTCCAGGTAGGAGCCGGGACCCACGTTCATGTGCACCGCGTTTGTCTCCTGGTCCTTGGAGAAGAGAATGTCAATCGTGGCCTCGTTCAGTGTGGAGAGGCGGATGTCGAACGATTGGATTTGCCTCTGCTCTCCTGGTAGCGGCGTGGGCGTGGGCTTCATGGGCTGGTAGTCCTGCGGATAGAACAGTTTGTAGAGTTGCTCTCGCTGGCGGTCCGCCCAAGGACCATAGCTGAAGTCGGTGCCTTTCCCGCATTTAATATCAATTCCCCACATGGGCGGGTTTGCCTCCACCAGGTCGCCATTTGCCAGCTGGAGCATTTCCGGCTCGTTGGGCACCATGCCCGGCTCGTCCATGTAATAATAGAATTCCACCTTATTCGAAGTCACGATTCCGAATCCCTCGCCCATGAGTCTTGGCGGCTCGTCCTTGAGACCAGTGTACTTGGGACTTTGGCTCAGCACCACTTTGAAGTTCTCGGCGCGGCACTTGACGATATGCATGAAGCGGTCGAGACGCGAAGCCGCCTGTTTCGTCGTGTATATCACGTGCGCCTCTTCCACAACCAATGCCAGTGTGTAAGGCACCAGCATGTTTCCGAACACTACCCGACCGCAGCAAAGCTCGAGTTTGATGACTGGAATGAGATCTCTCCACGAGTAACCCACTGCTGAGGGTGGCTTCTTCGAGTGGTGTTTGCTACCGCCCACGGGGTCACCCTCCTTCCCTCCACCTCCGCCGTTCCCACTGTTCTCCATCGTCATGTTGTTGTTCGTATGACTGCTCGCGTTGCTCGCGCTTTTACTGTGACCTGGGAAAATTACCGAATCCAGTCCGAACAGCTTCTCGAGCCTGGAGTACAGCTCAGACCGGTTATACAGGTGGTACTCGAAACCGTTTAGCAGGATGGAGAGACGCGTGTCCGAATGTGACATGTCTAAGAAAATAAATAAAAGACATCAAAATAAATGACATTTGGTTTTTAAATGTCAGTTACCAGGAATTGATGATAAGGAGTGAAAAAGGCATGTAAGTGTCACCTTCTGAAATGTCTTTCGGAACGTATGCCCTCCACCAGCGGAAGATGACCCATCCGTCCTGTATCCTGAGCGAGCAGTCTTCAGTGACGTAGGTGACGTCTCGGAACATGACCTTTCCGGAGAGGACGGAGACGGAGATGGAGCCGACGGAGACGAAGCCCTCCTTGATAAACCTATTGACTATTTTGGTGAAGACTAGACCAATGATTCTTGAGCTGTAGAAAGTAATGTATAGCACCCAGAGGAAGCCACAAACGAGCGACAGGAGGAATGTGAGGAAGTTGATATCCGTGCCCAGTCGAACGATGTCGTCCACCGTCGACACGTTGAGGTTGACGGGGAAAATTGGATTATTGTTTACATTTGTACTCGACACGTCGCCTCCGCCCGTCTGCGTCTGCGGGGAGTTAAAGAGGTCAGTCGTCGAGGAGGTGCCTCTCCCTGTGGACACCTCCATAAACTCTCCACTGCTCAGGCTAGAGCCTCCGTCGCTGTCCGCGTCCACTATCACAGATGTGTCCACTTGACTGCCAATCACACTGAGAAACATCACTGCCGCCATCGCTGCTTCTCGAACTCGAACCACAGGAGATAATTTTATTTTGAATTCACTAACCCACCACCACAACAAGTGGAAACGCACAACCGCCGCCGCCCCACCAGCACTCAACGACTTTCCACGAAACCTGTCCGCTCGCAACTCCAACAAACCCACGGACACACATCAGTTCTACGGACAGGCCCGCCACTATTTCACTTCCAACACTTTTTTAAAACTCTGTTTAACTCTTTCCGCTTTTCACTGCTCAATATCAATTTCATCAATGTTAAGTTTTAACACGGTGGACCTTGCTTTATTATAGTTAGTTAATTGTAATTAATTAGACGGTGACGGTGAGTGAAAGTATACTGAAAGTTGCGAGCGAAGGAATTGGTAATAAATTAATTATTGCAACATTTAAAGTATTATTGCTTTAATTGCTTGCAGTAAAATTAGTAAATACATAAATAGGTATAAAAAGTTGAAAGTGATTGATCAGGCTTTTTGGATTCAATTGAAATGGGCTACATTTGAAACTTATTTACATCCCTTCAAAATTAACTTAATTAATGCATAATTTTACTCAGTGTGAAACTTGTCCAATAATCTATTAAATAAGAATAATAATAAAAAGGTTAAATTGTCAATAATCTCCTGTGTGTCGATTGATCGATTTTTTTTTGGAAATTATTTAGTTTAATTTTAATTGTCTATTGTTATTTAATATCATTTTATCCAGTGTTCTGGAGAAGCAAAACAATCTCAGAGTGTGACGATGTCCAGCAGCGGTTGACACTGACGTTGACGTTTACTTTGACGGTGAGTGACGACCTTCGTGTCAGTGTCAATGAGTACGAGGAGCAACTGGAGCAAAGCGTGTTAAAGTCTGTGGCCATCATCTTCACGGGATTTCCTCAAAAATTCACCTGATGCGTCTTTCTTCACTGGATTGGAGACGACGAGGAAAAATCTCTTTTTCTTCCAGCTAATAGCTTAAATAATGGGCGATGAAGAACACGTCCATTTTCTGCTCTTGTTAAATTCGAGGTTTCCTTGAATTTGAAGTTTGAAGGGAAAATTGGCAATTACTCGATTACGATTGCTCTGTTGTTGAGTTGAGAGGAATTTCGCGATTGCGAAATGTTGATAATTTCCATTGACTTGTTGTCTCACTCACTAACTGACGAGGCTAGCTGGAGGCTGGAGATTTGGGCTGATAGCATCAGCTCACATTTATGATTTAGTAAGTTGGAAAGGGGAAAAAAGTGTAAAATATTCAACGATGATGGATGATGATGATGTTGATGTTGGTATAAAAAGTTGATGATTGTATAAAAGTTGAAACTGGATATAAAAGAAAACACTTTTGACAGATATACAAATCTCTCCGTCACATCATATCACATCACAGTTACAGTTGCACAAAACTCGTCCCATCTCCACTTTCTGGAGCAGTCACATTCACATCGCATCGGATCATCATGAATGATCAGATCTGAAAATGTTTACTTTTTCCACTTGTATTTCTCTATTTACTCACACTTACAACTGACTTTAGCACGAGCATGATAAAAAGATGAAACAAGGTGAGTCGAAGTGAAATGAAAAATAGGATGTTAAATGTTTCTCTTATGTAGCTCCATCCCACTCTTTTGCTACCACCGTGTGACTCTGACCACTGCCTGTGAGAAGTTTTTTATGAGATGAGACACGAACATGAGCTGGCCTGAGCTACAACTTGAACATTTCGCATGAATTCCTTCCACTATCTCTGATATTTGCGTTTGCGAATCCATGAGAGTGCCAGTGGGAAAAAAAAGTGGAGTAAGTAAATAAAATACATTGTGGCACTGCTGAGAAAAAGAAAATGCACCGTTAACAACGACTTGCGACTTGACTGGGGTCTCTGGGACTTCCGCTCTGCTGCTGCTGTGTGGGAATGGGAATGTGAAGGCAAAGGCAAGGCATAGCTTCAGTTCAGAGAAAGAAAGTTGAAATGAAACAGCTTTTTGCATTATATACTGCAAGTGCAAAAATCCGTCTGGGTTTCTGCTAGTTGGATGGAGTGGAATGATGTCAAAGAGAAAATGCACCGTTGTTGGCTTGGATGGGATGGAGTTGTTGTTGGCTTGATCAACCTTTGATATTGGAGGGAGTTGATGTTCATGGGAAGGCGAGGTCCCATGAAATGAAATGGAAATGAAGTAGGCACCCTTCTTGAAGGAAAGTGGCTCCGCTTTCCCTGGCTCGTCTTGATGAGAATGAAGTGGATATGAAATGACTGGAATGAGCCTTGGGGCTTGGGTCACTCTGTGGAAATGGGAAAAGGAAATTAATCGTGGAATAAAGGAAATTTCGTTTCCAAATTCCTAGACAGAGTTTGGCATGTTATGTTGCGTCATGTGGTGCGTAATGTAATGCACATCAGATCGGGGCAAGAGCAAGGAACTGCGAGCTGATGGATTCATAATTCATTTTTCTTATTCATAGCATTAAAAGTCGAAAACCTTTTCTCAGGGGATTTTTCTTTCCACTTTCATTTGATTTATGTGCAAGCTGCCATTAGACTGGAGGAATTTGTCTTTTTCGCATATCCTAGATTAGATTCCATTGGCACCGATGTGGGGAAAAGGAAACTCTAATGAGCTTGTCTTTCGCTCATGGTGTATGGTGTGATGTAAGTAAAAGTATATTTGCGGCGACGCCCGAATAAGAACTAGTGAGAAATGAAGCTGGAGAGGCCGATTTCCACACTGATGTACATAGCTAATTTATTTTGCAACAAAATCAACCTGTTCCCAGAGCAACAATTATAACAAAAAATGACTTGATTCGTTTTTACTTAAGTAGCTACTTAGCTACTCATGATTATAGCATTCATTAACACATAACTTAAGTGGAGACTAAAAAGTTTTCATTACACACTAATAAAAATTGGATTTAGTTCGAAGAGGTCGATGATTGTTTGAGAGGTGCCGCTAACTCAATTTTTTCCCTCTCCAGCTGCGCCCTTCCATCCCGAATTTGTAGATCATCGGTGGTCACCTGAATCTCAGGCTCGGGTTCATCGATAAGACTCTTCTCCAAGCATTCCCAGTGTTTCGGCACCCTTTCGCTGAAAATATCACTTCCTGTTCTCCGTGCCGCGATCCAAGCCTCCTCTGGAGTTTGACTTTCCGCCTCGTTGGGTTCCAGTGGATCGCCAATTTCGTTGAGTTTGTTTTGCCTTTGCATGACAAGACAAATAAACACGGATTCATTAACCAAAGTCAAAATAAAAGAAATTGAATTACATTTAGAGAAGGTCGCTAATTAATTGCTCCTTACTTAAAATCTTCGTGGATTTTGTTTCTATAAGTCATGTTGAACATGTCCTGAGCAGTGAATTCCGTTTGGTAAACATCTGCCACTTTGTACGACACATAAGGCTTTAGCTGCAAGCCAAAGGAAATGTTTCCGGACAATTTAGTTACAGTTAATTGAAATTAAGTGAGTGCTTGCTGAAATTGTGAATTCATTTTCATTTTTTAACATACCTTGCAGTCTGTGAGATCGGGAACAATTATTTCCGGGATGACTTCTGGAACCACGTGGTGGACATCGTCATACATGAATCCAGTGTCATTAACCTCCGCTGCAATTAACATTATAGGTCGATTAGTAATTATATTGTGAAACTTAAATACTCTTTTTTGTTATTTTATCTTACTGTAAACTTTAGCGAAGGCTAACTTCCCCGCGTTCATCATTTTCCGGTGAAGTTTTGTGCCACGTTTGTTGGCCAGAAAGAATTTGCGAATGTTTTTCTTCCCCATTAACGCCGTCGTGGTGGAAATGTTGCGGGTCTGGGCGACATTAGCAATCGGCTTCACTGTAAATTCAGAAATCAAGTCGATCAGTAGTTAATTGAAGTTAATCATTAAAGTTGTCAATTTAAAGAGCTGAGGCAGCACCAACGAAACAAGTTAAAAAGCTCAAATCTGCAAAACGCTTTTAATTTCAATTGATTTGCAAATGCTACTTAATAATAAAGTTATTAGCAATAGCATTATCTTAATATTCTTAATTGTAAGTATGTAGTTGATAATACGTGCAATAAAAGTATAAGAATTAAATTAATTAATGGCTAATTCAAAACTTACGTAAACATGAGGTTCCTTTGAAGTAGGAATACATGACTGAGACTGTGACGTAGTAATTTCCAATTAGTGACAATTAATCTAATCAAAAATGGACACGGTAATTGCAGTAGCAATCAGGTGAGTGAAAATATTTATAAAAAAAGGTGTTTGTTGTTCTTCTTGAATGTTTTTTACAGAGTTGAGAGTGGAGTGGAGCAAGGAGCTGCAAATGCAACAGAATGAAATGGGATCAGATCAGGCTCAGCTAAAAGCCATCCGCTTCGTCTCAGAGTCCCCCTGTCCAGCGATTACTTTACATTAGAAAAGCCAAAGCCGATATGCAAAAACCGTTACTAAATAATTGTAGATTAGTTTATTGAAAATGAGACACATCAACACTTCGACTCTTTGATTATCGCTGTCATATAGTTTTATTCAATTGACAATTATTGCCGCATTCATATTATCATTGGAATTAAAGCTAAGCTAATATGTTTTTGAAGATGTTTAAAAAACAATCACAAGTTTTTCTTAATTACTAAATTAACGCACATGGGCATAATATAGTTGGAGTTTCGCACAATGCAGTTTCCTTAAACACCTTGATTCCTCGGAAACTTTTGGGATAGCTTGAAAACTTCTTCCGAGTCCACATTCGCGAGTGACCACGGAGAGAAGGGAAAGTTTTGTATGGTCTCACCAAACGTTCCCGAGCGAAGAGCCAATATCGCGTCAATTGAGATCTGAAATAAAATAAAAATCAATTGTATTTTTTAAAAGGACAATTTGTTTAGTAATACCAGTTAAGTAGTTAAGTTTATGCAGTAGCACGAGTTAAATTTAATAATAATTAGCCTTTTAGTTTATTACCGTTTGTATTGGGATGGTTTGACTGGAAAGATGAAATTTGCCGTGTAACATTCAGCTTTGCCATTTTATAAGTTCGTCTGTTGCGCCACGCTTACGCGTGGTGATAAACAGTTAAATTCCTTGTCTTCGTAAAGGAAATGACTACTATACGTAAGACATGAAGATAATTAATTTGATATCTCAGCTCATTCTCATACAGTCAATAAAATTCAAATTTATTGGGAAAATGTGACTTGTGTGGCGAATCTTAGAAACTTTATAATACAAAGATAGAGGGACAGCGCATAATGAATCTGATATCTCACAATCAATAAAATTCTATTCGACTTGATTTCCATGTCTTGAAGCTAGGGTCAGCGCAATGGGCAATAACTTTGAAGCCAACATCAAAAAGGCCCCGTTTTCGAGTTTCATCACAGTTCACCCAAAAGCCAGTATTTTGTAATATTACATGGAAAATGTCGACTTACTAAGCTTCCCTTGAATCATGGTCACTGTTCAAACAGTAATTAGTAATTACTCTGTAAAGTATGAAATAGGAGCAAGGAAGGACACGATTTAATGGGTGGTAATAATTATTGTCATAAGTGGAAGTAAATACTAAGTAATGGGATAAGGAGATATCTCACAATCAGTAAAATTCCATGTCGACATCCTAGAAGGGGCAAAACCCTAACGCTAACTATAATCAGCTTCATTTTTGAGGTCCATTACAGTTCACTGAAAAGCCCGCTTCAAAATTCAATGCTACATGTAAAATGTCGACTTCCATATCTAGAAGTGAAGATCAGCAGGGGCAACTACTTTGACGCCACGTGTATCAGTATCATCAGTAAACTCCGTTATCCAGGTCAAGTGCAATGAAAACTTCGCTTAAAACAAAATCTAATTTGCTGTGTGTGTAACATTCGTTAACATAACATTAACAGGAATTTATACGTGTTCCTCAAGAAACCGGAATTTTGCACCCGGAAAGTCACCATTATTGTATTCACCCATTTAGCCCAAACACCGTTTTCTCACTTGCTGAAGATGAGCTTATCAAGAAAATTTGTTCGATGATGAAATCGACTGAAGAAAAAAATACACAAGTAAATATGTTGAAGAGTATAGACGCGGGGAAGCCGACATCCAGTTGTATGGTATTGGCGATGATAGGGGTATTAACCAGTTAAAAACTGTCTTTAAGATTACCTGAATAGCAGATAATGATTCATTTAAATATAGAGAGAACTAGAGTTGAGAGGTTGAAACGATCTTGTATTATGATTTTGTTAACTTACTTTTTTGTTTCAAGCTTCCGATCTAGCAATTAATATACAATTACATAACATTTTTAATGTTGTGTCAGCAGTACTCAGAAGGGAGTTTGTAAAAAATATTGAATTCAACAATTAAAGCAAAAATTATAGAAAGAAATGCCAACTAAGAAGATTAAATTCGAGATTATAAAGACGAGGACGTGCGGTTTATCTCATGAGGGGGCTTTCAAACGATTTGTTCAAGCAATATTTAAAGCTGAGAATTTTGCAGATTTTACACTTTGACAATACATTATCATTTCTCTAAAATTTAACAGAAAATATGAAATTTTTATAGGTAGTCAAAAATACATGCTAATGCTAACAATGCCTTATATTGTTACATAATAATTACAACAAAATCTATAATGAATGTTATTAAGCTAAACATATCCATAGTTAAATCTATTTACAAATAAAATATTGTGTTAGGTTTAAGCTATATTTAATGCATATGTAAGTTGCAAACGTATATGATTGCTCGACGAGTTTTACAACCGTCAATCGTGAAATTTTAATAGTTAGTCGGCCTTGATGGATCAATGAATGAAATCTTTTAGTTTACTGGTAGTCGTTTAAATATTATTTTGAAATTTTGATTTGATTCATGTTGTTAATTTGTGATAGGAATGATTCTTGGAATGATCTTCAGCTTATGTTGATTACGTTGACACTATTCGGCACTTTCATTACCTCGTTAAAACGTTTTCCATGCGTCATGCTAATTAGTGATCACCTCGTCTTTCGTCGTTATTCACATATTTATTGGTTTCATTGACGAAAATCGGAAAATCGACACGTACGCCTTCCCAAACTCACATCCGTCAAATATTATATGAAAGACAGGGTTTTGCGTCTTCAGCACTCCTTGATTGGTTGACCAAATTCAGGTGAACCGTGTTCGGAGCCCGTAATATCAGACAGAAAGCTGAATTTGTTTAAGCGACCCAAAAATTCTGTTTCACTCCCGTCTCGGAAAACAGATTTATTGCCTGGCGAATCCTCAGAAGTTTACCGCCGACGGTAATTGGGTCGCGACGGAAAATTTGAGCGGTGCGCGGTGGCGAAAGGTAAAAGGAAGCGCACGTAACCCTCGTTAAAACACAATAAAATGAATCTGGGCCAGCAATAAACCCCGTGCACTTCCTGGGGGAAATGGAAAAAGTCACGTACAGGTATCGGCCAATCAATCAAGGTGAATGAATGATGATGTCACAATGACGCATTTGAAGGTTTTTAAGAGATGTTTCGAAAACACATGGAGAAAGTCACGTTCCATTCATAGATTCATATCATGCTTATGTCAGACAGCAATTTTCATTCAGTTTCATTATGCGTCACACATGCGTCATGCGGTTTATAAAACTGAATGAGATGACTTTCCATCTATCCATTCGAATTTGGTTCATTTGATTTTATTGCAAAAGAGTACAAAAGATGTAATGTAACATGATTCAAATTTCGAATAGAGACAAAAAATAGTTTGTACACTGCTACATAGATGCATCAAGAGAACATAGCATTCATTAGGAGGTGAGGTGGACGTTCCTCACAATTTCGCTGATGTCTTCCTCCATCGCCTCATCCTCACAGGCGCTCGCTGCTGTTTCCAATTCCTCCA